>JAZHYW010057246.1:0-29356 GCA_037355805.1 Ixodes ricinus | reverse complement strand
CACATGGAGCACTGGATGGTCGGTCAGTCGGGGAATCGGACATAGATCTCTTGTTTTAGGTAGCCGACGACCTCTCAGACTTCGAAAAGGAAATCGTCAAACGGTCGAAACAACTGGGTTTGTTTCTGTGTGCCGTAGTTTCGGTTGTGACTCTGCCGGGGAAGTCTATCGAGCAAAACCGACGCGAGGTGGCCCATCGCGTCGCTCACAAAAAACGCTGCGCATTCTCTTCAACCTCATACCGATTCAAAGAATTTGAGAACGCTGATATGGCCCTAAAAGAACTGGAAAGTCGAAAGGGAAGCGTCGTCTGCTCGCAGCGATAGGCGGCACGCACGGAGGAGAGCGGGACGTGGGCGAACACGACACTTCGGCTGGCAGCGGTTCGGAGGCGTGAGAGAAGCTTGAGTTGCAGGACGACTCAACCTTTGACGTCACTGCGCTGGCGGGGATCGCGCAGGAACTTCAAATTCGGCTTTTGGGAAATCCTTCTTTCACTTCACAAATACCGAGTTCCCAAGTTTCTAATTTTGAGGATAATGTCCAGGCATCGTTTTCAATCGTTTCGGATAATAAAAAAAATTATTTTGACCTGGCAGTGCTTCCTTCAGCGGCCTGCGGCCGCCGAAGGAAAGTTTGACGGTGCACTTCGAAATTAACAATTAATATATGTCGCAACAGCCAGAACCAACTGAAACAGACTCTAATACATAGGTTGCATTGGCGTCACTTGGTCATACATAACGGGGGAAAGGGTGCGTGAGAGTGTAGCTTCCGCTGCGTTAACAATGCTCTTCTAGCCAGAAAAAAAAAAAAAGAAAGGAGAACCCAGGTGGACACCATAATCCATCCTACTATTGGGGAGGATGGATGGATGGATGGACGGATGGATGGATGATGGCTGAACCCTTTTAATCGGACGGCGACTTGCGGCACCTAGCCAGTGTTTTTTTTTTTTTCTTAACATTTAATAATCATAGAGTAATATATTGAGAGATTTATTCTTAAAAGCTATATGCGATCCGTACGATGGAGGGGCCTCTATGCAACCGGGTGCTCACAGCTTCCGCCCTACGGGTCACCCGGAAGGGAATAACAAAATATTCATCCTTCCCTCGAACTATGCCACCATGGAGGAGATCGAGGAGTGGCGCTCCCTAGCGGCCACCTCTGGAACTAACGCTGTGTGGCAAACAAACCTTCCGCCCCAGTCATTAATGCATTCGCTACCATGTAGGACGACGGTGCGAGGCTCGTGAAAGGTATTTAACACAATTCTGTTTGTTCTAAAGGCACCTAAGTAGAAGTAATCTAGTTCCCTCTTGCGTTTAACGTCACCGAAGTCATCTTGGAAGGCAAAACAAGCGCATGTGTGGTCACGCGCGGGCGTGATCGGGCCAGCCGGACGTCGTGACCGGCGCGGCGTCCGTGTTTTTTTTCAATGATTCACAATACACGCATTTCGGTTTTAGGTTGCCCAGTCTCTCGCGACAATCATGAACCACATCAGCGAAAGCAAGCGGTGTCTCATTAAAGGAGAGGACGTGCTTAACTGCGATCATGTCATCGAGTGCTGCATTGCAACAGAGCCGACGACCGAACTATTCTGCCGACAGGAAGCCGATGAGAACTATACCCGATTCAAAAGCTTGCTTCGAGCACTGCGGTACACGGCGAGTGAGTACCATATCGCTGCAAACAAATATGCAGCGAGCGCGGAAACGATGCGGCGCACGCTATGGCGAGTGCTGGCGTCGAAGTTGTTTGCCACACAGCGATTGTTTGTGGTATAATGACGATGATAACGAGAGTCGCCAAGAGGTGCGCGCAGTCTATTCAAAGCCACGGGCGAGAGGAAGAGAGAGGGAGGTCTTGATTTCGTTCCAAAAAACAACACCGAATGGCGCCACGCGTTCGCATTCGCCAATGGCAGACATAAAATGGCGTCCCCGCATCTATTCGGAGAGCAAGTCGTCTGCTTCTTGCGCAAGGGTTGCGGTGACGTCAGAGCGACGCCGAGCTCTGATTGGCCCTGATTGGAAGGGTAGTGGGTAGACCTCAAGGCCGCTTGCTTTGAGGTCTACCCACTATCCTTCCAATCAGGGCCAATCAGAGCTCGGCGTCGCTCTGACGTCACCGCAACCCTGCACAAGAAGCAGACGAACTTGCGCTCCGCATAGTCCTTTTTTTCGTGTACTCTCGTCCCCAGCCAACCAATAGGCGTATCCGGTATGGTCGAACAAATATATAATAAAACGTTTTATCCTGCAAATAGTAAAAAAATAGGGGAAAGGTAAAACGAGAATGGGGGACGGTTACGCTTATATCCTAAATGTCTTCTATCTGTCCTCGCGACGGAAAAAACAATGTTTTCGCCCATAAGTGAACATAAAATGACGTCTTAGCATCTCTGCGCCGAGAAACTGAGGGAGAGAAGGAGGCGAGAGTGGGGGGGGGGGAGGGCGTGAGAGCGCCGAGCTCTGATTGGAACGATTAGGGGGTACGCCTAAAGCTATGCCTGCCTTTGTCTCCACTCCACTCGTGTCGAGCGCGTTCGAATGCGGCAGCTAAAGGCCGGACGCATGCGTTCTGCGTTCTAACGCGTTCGCCGAGTGCAGTGGAAAAAAAAAAAAAGGCAGCGAGGTTTAGTATGTATTCACTAATTCCTCCAATCAGAACTCTGGGTTCTGATCTCCCAGCCCGCTCTCGTCTCCCCCTCTCCCTCGGTTTCTCGGCGGTGGCAGTGTCCCGCCACCGGCGCCAGCTTCCAGACTTGGATGACGCAGCGAAAGGCACGAAGCGCGTGCTTTGGCGCCGGGCGTTCGAAAGACACGTCCTGCCGTTCTCACTCGTGGCGGTGACACGCACACACTGAAAGTGACGCAGTCGCATGTTAAACGTCGGAGAAGCGTCACGGACGCGGTGACGTCAAAGTTGGGAGTTCCTGCATTTAGCTTCCGGGAGATGAATCGCGATGCAGCTGTCGCAAAACAATACGCCGCGAGACTCATTGACAGGAGGACACGTAAACGGGCGGAAATGTCGAATGAATAGTGGATGGATTTAAAGGGTAACTGAAGCTAGGGTGCCTACATGTCTGTCTGTCTCCAGGGTGAAGACATCCATTGTTGCACTGAATGTTCAGCACGTGACGTTCTGGCGTACTCGGTGCGTGACTTGGGCGGTAAAATGGCGTCTATGCATTAGCCAAAGCTACGCGCTCTGAGCTGAGTGACACAGGATTGCGCGCGCTTCAAAATGCATAAAAAAACGATTGGGCGGAAAAATGGCTGAGATGTCACCACTCAAGCAAAAGCGCGCGTGTGTATGAAGGCACTCTAACTGAAGCGGTTCTGTATTGGAGGCAAAACACATCAATAGTCTTCATTTGGCCTCCAAAATCACAAATATCGAGATTGTTTTTGATTTTTTCAATTCGGTTTACGGAGGTTTTAGGAAATCATTTTCAGAGTACCGTTCAAGCCTCCTCCTTCCCGGAGCGTGACGTCGTATCCAGAGTTTTCGGAATCTCCGTTCTCGCGCATGCATCTTCAGCGTCTTTCAAAGCTATGCACGCGCACTCTTAGGACTATTTTCAAAACGGGTCGGAAAAAGACGTCATGACATGGTGTCAGTGCGGGGAATATACCTGGCAAGCTTGCAATGGTACGCGCTGTCAACGCGAGCGACACGCCCTTGGCCGCCGAAAGATTTGGGTATGAGGTAACATCTGGTCGGAAGTTTTTCGTATTTTATCGCATTTAGTTACATATTCAGGGGGAAAAAACGAACGTTACATTCAGATTCACGAGATAAAAATACTCTAGAATTCACCTCTAACTAGTATTTTTTTTTTTTTTCAAGGATCTCGTTTAGCTTCTTTTTAAGCTGGCTAGCTAGCTGTTTGTCTCTTCGAATGCGAGTTCCAAACACCGGGCGCAGGCATTCCGCGTTCGACGAGGGCAAGGCAGTTAGTTTTAGGTTCCTAGAAATCCATAGATCATAACGATGCGCGGCCGATTTCCTTATTAAAAAAGCAAATAAAAAATCGAACACACCGAGGTCATCTCAGCCGATGGGAAGAGCATTGTTCCGGCAGCTAGGACGACATGTGACCAATGAAAACGCGACATTTCGTTGGAGATTGCAAACGCTGTTATTACAAAATGTGTATGCTTATGTAGATGATAAAAGCAAATAAGAGTAGTCGAAAAAACTTTTCACGAAGAGGGAACATAATACTGCAATAACCGTCTCAAAAACAGCGCACTATTTTCTTTTTTCCTGTCTTTTGCGGGAGAGTTGTGTCTGGTCGTCAGCCCTCGACCGCGCACTCGCTGGGTTAAATTACAGTACAACTGTAGTTGACTCGTAGTCCGGGCTGTATGGGCTACGAGCCGCGCGGATTTCGAGATATCACTCCGCGGTTTCCACCGGTCGGAGGCGCGAGGATCCTTCGCTCGCTATTGGCCGACAGAGGTCCTGGTTTCGGAACATGATCCTCCCATTGCCGGAGATGACCTCGGTGTGTTACGATCTTGGATTGCTTTTTAATAGCAAACTCGGCCCCGTATCGTCATGAGTTAGGAATTTCTAGGATGCTTAGAAGCGAGCAGGGTGAGTTATCGCCATATTTAAGCGATCTCAGAAACCTCCTGAGCCTCAAGGCACCTTTAAGCTGAGACTGCAGTCAATGCCACAAGCGCGAGAGCTCGAGGTAGCATGCTTTGAAGCGTTCTTCCGCATAACGAGCGCTCGCGCTAGAAATGTCCGCTCTCGTCTCATCCTCTGCCTCAGGTCGTCGGCGCACACGACTGCATCCGTAGAGGCGCGTGTAGATGTTTGTACAGGCTTACCTTCCTTCGCAGGGACGACGCTCTTCTTTCCGCGTGCGATGAAGTACGACGAGCGGTCTCGAATAGAAAAGCGCCGGCGGCGGGTTGGTTGGGAGCTCTCGCAGTCGTCGGTCGATGACGTCAACGTCCTTGAGACTTCTAAGCCGCCGCGGAGGAAAGAAAAACGAGTCAATTAAACGCTCGGCCGACCCAGCGCCATCTACTAGACGAAAAAAGAAAACGGCCTTCGGGGCGCAGCGTTCGCTATCGCATTACGAGGAGGGGATGAACGGTGTCCGATGTAGGATTCCGGACCTCAACTTCCACTCACGCAGAATTTGCTTTTCGGGTACATTCCTTTGCCCGTACCGCAAAATTCACGAAACTGTTCAGGACTATTTTTTGTCTCGCCGCCGATTTATGCGCCAGCGCCACCGTTATGTGGCGCGACAATTCTCGGTGCTGGTCTTCCTCTGACTATGGAGAACATTCTTTCGTTTGGAGCGACGGAGTCGTGACTCTACGCATAACGTTTATGGTCTAAGCATCCAGGATTACACTGTGGCATCCAAACGATAACGTTGCTAGGGCCTTTCAGGCTCCAGGCAAAACGTTTGTAGAAACAAAATCTACTATATAAGCGACTCCGGTTATTGTAGACACTAATAGAATGAAAGCTAAACAGAACAAAACAAAAAGGACGAGAATTATTTTTGTTTATTCATTTTTTATACCACACTGATTTTTGGTCAATCCCCTCTTTGGGTATGCTCCAGCAACTGAAGGAGAACAACAACGACAACAACGCTCGCTTAAAGGGGTCATGAAACAACATCGGGTTTGAACGTTCATGACTTTACAGAGGCGTGCTGGTCCTAGTCTGGCCCAAGTAGAATCGCACGGACCGCCACTGATTCAGAAGCTTCTTTGTCGCGGTGAAATTGCGAGGATAAAAGGAGACTATTTATTTCAGTCTTGCATTCGCAAAGCTCGATGTCGCAATTGTGGGATCGAAACCACCCGTCTGACGACAGTCGAGCGCGCCTCATGGATTGGACACGAGAACTGCGTGAGCACTCAACTTCGACTCGTAACAACACTGTAAAAAAAAAAAATGCAAAAAGTAATAAAAAAAGAAAAGCTGTTTTTTGTCACAAATTATTGGTTTTCGTCTGTTTCTCTGTTTCCGTAATTTTTGTTAAAAAATAATTATTTTCGGTTTTTGTCCTTCCTGTAAAATGACTGAATATTTCTGTTGCCCAGCCTAGTAAAAAAAAGTTTCTGTTAGTAGAAATAACAGTTTTTGTAAAAAAAAGAAAACGTGTTTTCGTTCTGAAAGTTTATGGGGAAAAAAACAGTAAAGCAGAAATCAATGTCAATACTGCATTTTAACATAATTCAATAAATAAGAAAGTTAATTCATGAATTTCTGAAAATACCAGCGACCTGCGAAGCTGATATTTACCAGCGACCTGCGTATAGTTACCAGCGACTCAGGTCGCTGACATTTCAAGCGATGCAGGTCGCTGGTGATTTACCGGCGACGGACAAACCTCGCCATTCAAGCTTTAAACACACAGAAAATCGGGAAAATACGACACAATGCTGGCTGATTGACTTCGCACGTGAGTGCTGTACTTTGGTACCGTTTCCAAGCGCCTGTATAACCACGTAATTTTATTCAACGATGTTCGCGTTAAAAAGTCAACATCACAGAACAAAATTAAGGATGTATTTGCCTTGCTGTCCTCGTCTCCGCAACACGGCTTGTGATGACATTTTTTTCTTTTCGTTTAATGCAGATGACACTAAGCAGTCTTTTCTTCTTTTTGAAGACTGTCAATTTTATGGGGTTTCTTTTAATTGGCCTTAAACTGATTTGCGCTTGATGGAACCGGTAACCGAACCGTTATGTCAAACACATCACTGAACCAGAACCGAACCAGAACAAAACTTAATGGTACTGAACCCGAACCGGACCGGGATAATGACCAGTTCGACCTCCTGCTCTTAACCCACGTGTGGGTTTACGTTTTAAGGCAGGTTTCCATAAAACGCTGCTACACTCCCTTGTGGTGGCGCCGTAGACCGATTGCACTTTGTCAAGAGGTTTTATGCTGTTGTGCAAGTATTCCAAGCAGAGGGCAAGGTAGCTTCTTCTTGCGCTACGCACGAACTAGACATATTTAAGGTCTAATCAAACAAAAACACGCTAACCATGTATCTGCTGTGGGTATACGGCCCGTTTGGGAAGAAAATGGGTGGTTTTAATTGTCGGCCTCTTTTGCCAACTCGCGAGTCTTTTACGCTTGTTAGTGCGATCGATGTCTGCAGCGACACAAAGTGCCACGAAGCGCTTTGTGCGATCACCCTTCTGCTTAGTAAAATGAATGATTTGAGGAAGCTTTGGCATACTTTTTCAGTCGTCTCCGCGTTTGATAGTTTCAGCAGCTAATGCTGTTATGTTGTTTTTTCTAGCAACACAGTGTGGCTGTCAACTGTCATTTTTTCACGTTTAGGAGTTAAAGGAATGGAATGGTGGAGTTCAGCCATTCCAGGAGTGGGAATGGACCCAATGTTTTCATTCTGAGGAGTTGAAAGGAATGGAATTGTTGGAAGCTGTAATTCCCCGGAATGGAATTGGAATGGAATCGGAATGAAATGGGGGTGCCCATTCCGCAACACTGCTCGGTATAGTCAGGTACTCGGTTTCACCTTACGATGTACCTCGATGGATGCTATGAGCTACACGAGACAATTCTTAGATCGTAGCTTGTCTCGTGACTTCGTGCTCCCTTCGTCGCTCTGCCCAACCTGAACGGCACGTAACGCTCTCCAGCGCATTATGTGCTGGACGAGCCCCCTCCCTCCTCCCCGATTCTCCGCCATAAATTTTTACATTTGCAGAATTCAAGAGCCCCCTCTGAATCCGGCACTCTTTGTGTGTGTGTGTGTGTGTGTGTGTGTGTGTGTGTGTGTGTGTGTGTGTGTGTGTGCGTGTGTGTGTGCGTGTGTGTGTGTGTGTGTGTGCGTGTGTGTGTGTGTGTGTGCGTGTGTGTGTGTGTGTGTGTGAGGAGAGAGGAGAGAGAGAGAGAAGAGAGAAAGAGAACCCCTCAGGAAAAAAAGACCCTATGAAAAAGAAATCCTTTGGACCTAGATATTTAGGGTGTCCTCTGACAAAGAGAGTGGCGTGAGCGTGTAAAACCTGAAGTTCAGTATTGATTCCGCATCTGAAGACGCCATCTAAACGTAGAAAGGCACACGAAGAAAGAGGAAGAGCGTGTGTGAGAGAGAGAGAGAGAGAGAGAAAAGAGCACAAACACACTGCTTGCATCTTCAGAAGCATGAATCACAAACTAGCTCAGCTACATGCAATCACATAGTTTTCGCATGTTCACTTCATGATGCGTCCATGACCCTGTCCGGCAGAGTTTTTGAAGCTAGGAGACTTAAAGTTGATTAGGGATGTTCGCAGACATTTGTCGTACCAGAGGTTTGAGGTGTACACTGGTTCCACGAACCTTCAGCTCTTGGCCAAATTTGAGAAAGTTAGGCTTGTAGAGTGTCGTCAGGCTTTATTCAAAATTATCTAGGTTTAGAGAAAATGCTGTGGAACTCTTTGTCTTAAAATATAGAACATGAATATTAATGATTCAGAATATATGCTATATTTATGGTTCCGTGTTTTCGGATAAATCCGAAAAATATCCGAAAAACACTTTCCGGTAAATTTTCTATCAATTCGGATTTATCAGAAAAACTCCGAATTTCTTGGCTACAGCGACAAAATAAACAGTACAAAAGACGGAGTTTTACAAGTAAACGTTATAAGAGCACATGGTCAGTGGTTCTGAGGAGATTCCACTTTAGTTTCCTTTGAATTTCGGAACTATACTCACAAAAAGGGGTTTGCTTCTTAGCACGTCGAGGTTCCTTCGGGACAACGGGTCATGGTACCCGAACCTTATTTATTTTGCTTTCGATATTTCTAGAATTTTACGACGTGAAATAAACTCCGAATGCCCAAGAGTCGGAAAACTTACAAAAATAAGCTTTGATAAACCCCGAATCCCCAGCGAAAAATAAACTCCGAAAAACACCCTCAGAATTTCACGAGAAATAAACTCCGAAAACACGGAATCCTAGCTATATTCCCAATTACACACAATGTGAATTATTCAGCTACTTAATATGTTAAATGCAAGGCGTTATTAGTGCTGCTGTTATAAAATGAGCACTGGAATTTTATTGTCCTATCAACAACTTTGCACAGTCCAGTTGCTTTTCCTCCTATGGAACCGGTCAGTCGGCGATGTTGTACATGTCTTTCAAAGTAGGAAGAGAGCGGGAGAGAGAGAGAAAGTGAAGTACCACGGCCTTTTTGAATAATGATAAATTTGCTTTGGAATACATGTGCGAAAAACTGACCAAAAATCGCACGAAAATGGAAACAAGTAGATCTCCATTATTATTTTCCCATACAAAAATGGTCTATGGTCGTCTATGGAAAATTATATGGCAGGCTATCACACCCTATGGTTCTCTATGGTCGGCCGTAGAAATCCATAAATACAGCTATAGCCAGCTATAAAATATCTATGGCCCTGAGTCTAAAGACTGGGAACGAATAAAATTTCTTTACCCGCCTATAGGAAATTATATGGCCCCGTGTCTAAAGACTGGGAACCAATAAATGCTCTTTACCCGCCTACAGAAAATTCTATGGCCCCAGGACTAAAGAATGGGAACTGATAAACTGTCTTTACCCGTCTATAGAAAAATGTATGGCCCTAAGTCTAGAGACTAGGACCCAATAAATTTTCTTTACTCGCCTATAGAAAATCACTACCGACACATACTTTTTATGGGAAAAACGCTCCAAGTTAGAAAATTAAAACAATACTGAATTTGTGTAATACCGGTGGCAAAGCATGAGCGAAAATATGTCCTCTGCTGTTGACCCGACTCGTGAAAACCAGTAATAATGTTTGTTTGAAAAATCTATTGAAATACTTGTGCAACAATGAAAATGAATTATTACCCCCAAAAGTGAAAATAGATTACACTGGCACCGAACACTGCAACCAAGCAATAGCTTGATCGCAATCTTCAGCACCAGTGTACTGCATTTCATCACTGCATTGTCAACATGATTCAACAAGCTTATTAAAAATATTATTATTAATTTTTTTGTTGATTAGCCTAACGATCTACATTTGCTTTTTTCAGGGTGTTGAATTAAGAGATGGGGGCTATTCCAAGAGACAATTCAAATAATGTGTTAAGTACGAATAATATTTGCTCCGCCTCTCCGTGTTTATGCAACAAATGACGGCAGTCACCGGCCAAGTCGGATTCAAGAATAAGACTGCCATATATAGAGACAGAGCGAACTTACTGTACGTAGAGAGGGGTGGGGGTCGGGTGTCACTGTGTTGTTGATGTTCTGTGGGGGGTTGTTCTGCTTGTGGACTGTGTATTTTGTGTGTTCAGTGATGTATGTGTATCTGCCATGTAGCGTTAAAAAATCGAGGGAACTTGAGAGAAAAATTTTTTAGAGTGTGCTGGCTAAAGAGAGCCATAGGAAAGCCCATACAGCCTTCTTTAGCAGACCATATAAATGGCTAAAGACACCAAAAGAAAAGCCATAGCAGTAACTTATAGCATGTTGGCTATAGAGAGCCAGCCAATAGCAAAGCTGAAGAGTGCCATGGCGGGACAGTGATAGGGCCATAGACAAAGCTAAAGAGGCCTATAAAGACGACCATAAAAATGCTAAAGACAGCCATAGAAAATTCTTTAGCTAATTGGGCCAAATAGCTAAAGCCGACCATACAAAGAATTTTCTATAGCCGACCATAGGACATTTTTGTATGGGATTATAATTCAATAATCATCCATACGTCGATTTTTATCCTATGTACGCAAGTCGCAAATATGCTTTTATTGGAACCGCATCTGCGATCTAAGCGGATGTTGTAAATTCACAATAATTATCCCTGGGGAGGGGGAACAAGGGGGACAAAGGACGAAAACAAATCTCCAAGAACATCTAGGTGACTGTTGCGCGACTCGAAAAACCGCCTGGTCCTGGTATCGCTCCAGGGACCTCTCCATTCACAGTGGAGCGCTCTACCAATTGGACGGAGAAAGAAGAACAAGAAATATTCGAAGTAGGAGAGCCCGATTTGGCCTACTCCGCGCAAGCAAACCCTTTTCCTACTTCCCCTGCCATTCCGGCGTTCTTTCATATTTACAATTTTATATTGCAACGTCTTCCTGGCCGAGGATGGGGCGCCGCACTGCGCTCTGACCTACAAACAACAGCCACAGGCTACATAGACCCGATCATCACCCTCGTAGCCATCAAGACCCTGTGATAAAATAAATCCTTCGAATCAAAAAACCCCAACCAGTGAGATGGCCTCTCAGATTCCATCACCAAGAGAGTGCGTACAGAAGAAATATCCAAAGCAGATCAGGACAAATCATCCGTTCACAACATGGACGACGAAGACGACTCTACACCGTTCATCAAAGTGTCGTAACATAAGAACAGACCATCTGGAATTCCGGTCGTCTTCAAGCCGATATCACCCGAATCGTCGTTTTGGAATGTGAACCCAAATTCAATTGCAAAAGACATCGGTGCGGTCACGCAAGATAAGGTATCGTCCCAAAAGATTAACAAGGATGGAAGCTTCTCGGTGAACGTGGCATCACTTGGATCCGCAAACAAACTATTAGCGCTACAATAACTGGGAAATATCCAGGTCCTTGCAACCGTGCCGCACACTCAAGAAATTTAGGAAAAATTTAGAATGCGCTTCTTGAGTATCCCAACATTGCACTCCTCGAGTATTTTCTCGACACCGGAGTAACGTCCGCGCAACAACAAGTTGCCTATCTTCGCAAGGTGGATGGGACTGTCGCACTCTGAAGAAAAAAAAAAGGGTGTATTGTTACACCCCTTGTCCCCGTGTATATACGACACCCCAAAACTTCAGTCCGACGTATAGCGCACTGACGTCGAACAGACAGTCTCAACTTTTATGATTGGCCTGAGAACGGTGAGATATACCTCATTAGACAGCTAAAGTACCTATCAAAGACAACAGGAAAAAAAAACCACTGAGGTTTCGCAGTAAAACCAAATAAAAACTATTTGTTTTTTGTAGTGAGTAACACGTACATTAACTACTTTCATAAGTTGTAGCACTCGCCTATCACGACGCTAGTGAAGGTCGGTACCGTCGGTTCGACGTCAGTACGCTGTTCGTCGAACTGAAGTTTTGGAATCTATTATATGGGACCAGGGTTGTAAGAACATGTACCTTTTTGTAGAGTGCGAACCACGACCCTCTGGAAGCGTTGTCCTCGTGTTTTGTCCGGAGCCCCCGATGCTCCAGTGCGTCTTCCTTGGCTTCCCCGGTCACCCCGTCGAAGAGTACTTTGGACTACCGGTTCAGTGCTTCAAATGCCAAAGATATGGCCATGTTGCCAAATATTGCCGAGGCCCACAACGTTGCAAGATCTGCGCTGGACCGCATCACTACAAGAACTGCAATTCTAAACAGGAGCCAAAGCGTGCCAATTGTCACGGAAAGAAATCGGCATTCTTCGCCGGCTGTCCACAGAAGCTTACAGCAACCGCAGTGGCTCGCACGAGCATAATGAAGGACCGAGCTCTTTGGCGCCGTGCTTCTTCATCTAACCCAGAGGTCGTTCGGCTCCCGACGCTGTCGTCCAAAAAAGAGCATGTGTCCCATATGACTACAGAGAAACGTAGCGACCGTGTCACACAGCAAAAAAAGAGTGTCGCCGAAACATCGACTGTGGATGCGCCACGTGCAACAGCGAACGTTCGATCCTCAGCAAACCATCGTCCATCGAAGTCTTCGATATCTGTGCCTACTCCACGATTTACGTTCCGCCAGTAAGGTGACATAAGTCAAGTATTGCTACCAATGTTCTTCACAGCATTAAGGGAGATTCTAATAACATCACCAGACGCCAACAACCTGCCAGAAGTGAGGGCTTTTCTTGCAATGGAACACCTGCTAATGGCTTCAAATGATTCTTGAAAATAAATTGAAAATAACATCGGGTGCAATTGAAGGAATTATAAAAAGGGAACGCGAGAGGATTAGGATCCCGATTGTCCGATTTTGGACAGCTGACCTTCAAGTACAAGTACCCTATTATTGTTATACGCGAGTCCAGGTTGCCTAGCAACATGCGTTTATCAAGACACGAAAATTTTCACCCCTTGCGTATTAATGGGGAAAGTGGCGTAACTCTTCATTCGCAGATAACTCACGTACGTGCCACATATTATCCCATCCGGACAATGAGTACATCTGTGCTACATCTTCTGATGAAAAATGCAAGTTCTCATTCACCATTATAAGAGCATGTATACATCCAAAGTCCAAATTTGAAAGAGCACGCTTAGAGAACATCCTAAACAGGTTCTCATCGCCACATATAACAACAAGTGATTTTAACGCACCCCACTATAATATGGGGCAGCCTTCGCGCAAATCCTCGGGGTAGGTGCCTTGCTGACATATCACATGCCCATAATTTCTACCTGCTAAATGGTGTGAGTCCTACATACCTCCGGGGTGCAGAGAGTAGCGGTTGCCTGGATTTGACATTTGTCTCGTTCGCTCTTGCATCTCAAGCTATTTGGTTCACAAATATTGAAACACGTGGCAGTCCCGTATCCCTCCACACACAATTATGCAAGGATTTAGAACAGGCAGGAAAAATCATGTTGTCAAACGAGTCGATTGGTGGGAGTTTGAGCAGTCAATGAGAGGTAATGAGAGGCAATACACTGACTGACCTTCCTGAGTTTGAAAACGCTGTCATTGACTCTGCAAACTCATCGACCCATAGTCATAGCCTTCCACTCAAACGAACAGACATTGCCGCGGAGTACGAACGTCTTTGGGCAATATACGTCAACAGGCGGAGAGGCGTGCTCGACGAACTTAACAAAAAGACGATATTCGCGTGGCAGGAGATCTGCAGAAAAAAATAAGCCGCAATTTTGACAAGCTCGGTCAACGTAAATACAGGGGATTGTGTGAAAATATTGATCCACGAAAGTCACTCTCCGCAATTTGAAATATAGCTCGGGGCCTTAGGTCTCCTCCTCAACAATATCACCCATTCTGAGCACTTGCATTTTCGGTGGCATGTTCTCAAAAGGATCTCGCAAATGAGTTTTGCGCGTCTCTCACGTCGAGTGTTTCCATGCCAAAAAGTCGTCCTGAAGCACCATCAGCTGTTAATAGCTGTATGGACGATGTCTTCGCTCGTGATGGGCTAGATGCCACTCTTGTGTTTATATTAAAACCAAACTCATGTCCCGGTCCAGATGGGATAAAAATATGCTTTCTTAACACATATGGGGACTGATGCTCGCGATTGGCTGCTGGAATATTTTAAGAGATTATGGACAAATGGAGAAGTACCTAGTGCATGGAAACGGGCAAGAATTGTTTCATTACTGAAGCCTGGCAAGTCGCCCCTACTTCTATCATCGTACCGTCCTGTTGCTCTGGCAAGTTGTTTAGGCAAGTTGATGGAGAAAATGATTAATCGTAGTTTAGAATAGTATCTGCAGAAACGAAGAGCTTATACAAAACATATGCATGGTTTTCGTCGAGGAAGAAGCTCCCTGGATCCTGTCCTTGATCTCGTCACCTACGTCGAAAAGAAAATATCTTAACGGACGATCACAATAGCGGCCTTTCTCGACGTCAAAGGAGCGTTTAACCGTGTTACTCATATTGTCTTCTTTCAAGCGCTACAGGAGGTTTGCATCGGAAGCCAACTCTACAAGTGGATCAAAAATTCGCACCATGTATATGGCCACACAAAATGGAGACACGTCGAACCATTTCATCTCTCGGCGAGTACCCCAGCGAGGCGTGTTAAGTCCTACCTGATTTAATATCACGCTTATCAGGCTCGTGCAGTCGTCGCCACCAAATGTAAATGCATCCTTATACGCATATGATATCTGCATATGGGCTTCTGGATCTACTCGCGTACAAGCTAAAGCCAGAGTACAATTAGCTATATAAAGAAAGTTCACAAATACCTTTGCGTCCGTGGCCTTGAAATCTCCGCTGCCAAATCTGCTGCCATTGCATTTACTCGAAGGAACATGGACCGTTATCCACTTCGCATTTTTACGCAGAAAATTTCATACGTCAAAAGTCACTATATTTTTTGGCGTATATATTGATAGAGGACTAACTTGAACCCCCGTATTAATTACCTAAAACGGAAGATTGTCAGTTTCATTGACCTCTCCCGGTTCATTAGTGGCACTACGTGGGGCGCGTCAGTGCAGGCGCTGCTACGTCTCTATCAGGCTTTATTTATTGGTTTGCTTAGGTACAGCCTTCCAATTATTAACGGTACGTGCCGTACAAACTTAGGCACACTTCGAAGCCTTCAGGCACGCGCTCTTCGAGCCTGCCTTGGGCTTCAAGCATGTGCGTCAACAATTGGAACTATAGCAGAAGCACGCGTCATGCCTATGAGCGTCCTGCTTATGCAGGAAACTTTAAGGCTTCATTTGAGACACTTAACTAAACATGACGATCACTCTCTCGCCCCCATAGAATCTGCACGTCCAAACTCAAGCTACTCCAAGGCGCTGTCCCAGGTGCGGCAATACTTGCCTGGTGATCTTACACAAGCCGCAGTTTGCACGACGCCTCCGTGGAGATTTCCGGAACCAGATGTCACACTTGATATTCCCGGTATCAAGAACAAATCAAATATGCCAATGGTCGTGATTTTACAGGTGACTATGTCCCATATTTACGGTAACCATCTCTCAAGAACACATGTCTACACAGACGGCTCATGTACCTCTGATAGTTCTACAGGCTGTGTAGTCATTCCAAGTCATTGTACAACCGTGAGATTCAAGCTAAGCCACATAACTTCATCTACGGTGTCAGAGCTAGTGGCAATTCATCAAGCACTTCAAATCATCTTGAAAAAATCGCCCCACCACTGGACAATATTTTCTGACTCCAAGCCGGCCCTCCAAGCAATATCAGCATTTTTGCGACGCGGCCAAAATGGCCAAGTGGTTTTCGAAATAATGACCCTTCTTATGCAGTGTTTGGATCTAGGACACACTATCCAATTTCAATGGATACCAAGCCATTGTCGTTTACCTGGAAACGAGGCTGCAGACGCAGGTGCGAAGTCAGCCCATTCTCTAGATGCAACTTTTGACAGTTCCAGATTGTCGGAATGACATTAGATTTCTTATCAATCGTCATGCGGCCAGCGCAAGGATAAGGCTGTGGCACGATGTATTCTACCATTATGCTCCCCTCTACTCGTTGGACCCAAATCTCACCTTTCAACTTCCACGTGATCTTGCCTGGAGGACAGAGGCAGTGACACATCGCCTCCGGCTCGGTGTCGCTTATACACAGTCTTTCCTTCACCGCATCGGGCAAGCAAGAACATCGGAGTGCCCAACGTGTAAATGTGATGAAACAATTGCTCATCTATTGTGCGACTGTCAAATCTACGACGCGGAAAGAGAAGACCTCAAGAGTACGTTGTTGCAACTTGACAGCCGACCGTTTTCTATCATGAAAGTGCTCGGCACCTGGGACAGCCCTCAGAAAGCAGCGAAGGCCACAAAAGCTTTTCTGCGTTTCCTAAAGGAGACACGGCTGAACTTCTGCCCCTAAAGAACGCACGTATTTAATTTGTAATGTGTTTTATACTTGTGTGCTCTCGTGTTACTATTTTTGTAGCCGTGTTTAATGTCTTATATTCTCCTATCCTTTCCATTCTGTTTTAATTCCCCACAACCCCCTCCCCAAAACAGAGTAGCCAACCAGGACTATTAACCTAGGTTAACCTCTCTGTTCTTCCTTCTGTAACCCTTTCTCTCTCTCTCTCTACCAACTGCGTTAACCAGGAGTTAGACGTCAGTAGAGCAAACGGGTTTTAAGCAGGATTATTATCGCATCCTAGCTGTACTTGGATAATTGTGTTTGTCTTTTGTCCTCCTTGTTCCTCCTCACCAGGGATTAATACTGTAATCTTGTCCAGCTCGCTTGCACCTTTGCATTAATTGCATTATCATCGTAACCTTAAAATGCAGGCCGTTCACCCTTGTGAGTGTTAGACTGGTGGCAGTTGATCAAACCCGTTTGCTCTACTGACGTCTAACTCCTGGGTAGCTCAGTTGGAAGAGCGCTCCACTGGAAATGGATAGATCCCTGGTTCGATACCTGGATCATGCGGATTTTTTTCAGTGCGCACCAGTCACTTAGTTGTGCTTGGAGATTTGTGTTTGTCTTTTGTCCCCCTTGTTCCCCTTCTCCAGGGGTTATTATTCCTATTCTTGCCCAGCTCGCTTGCATCTTTGCATTAATTGCTTTATCAGTGGTAAAACCCTCGGCTTTTAACAAATAGCGTTGCAAGATTTTGTTTCGTGCTCTGTGTTCGTCCTACTTTCGCTTTGTGATTCATCCTCCGTTTGAAACAATAAAGTCTGACTTAGTCATTTGTTCTCTTTTCTCGTCCGCGCTAAAAAAAACGCGGCCACGTAACGTAGCTTTTTTTTTTTCGGGTTGCAGCGGTGGGTATGTTGAATTCCGAGTTCACGTCACAATGGCCTTGACCAATCAGGGGTGGCAGTAGGGGGCAGTTTACGTTGATTTATGCATACTTCAGCACAAGACGTGAATGCAGTGGACAATAGACTAAAAAAGGCCGCTATTAACAGCAGTTTTTTTCTTCTTTTTTTTATGAGTGTTTTACTGCGGCTTTATAGGAAGGACAATGATGAAAGGTGTTCAGAGCGCAGGTGCCCCACAAATACGGGGGCTACTGCCGGTATAATTTAACCCTTTTTCCTCTGTTCTCATAAGCCGCAGTCGCGTACTGCTCATACATCATACAGAAGAGCACGGTGTTCGCCGCAGACATAATAGGGAGTTTTAGGGAACCGTTTTTGCACATCCGATAGGGTACGATGGGCCTTCCGGTACGAACTGCACATGTACGAGTCTTCCGTGGTAGGGACTGCCCTGTGCGTACCGGAGGGTCCATCGTACCAAATAGGATGTAAAAACCGGTTTCCTAAAACACCCTAAAGTCAGAAGTATCTGCGGACACACTTCTTCGAGGATGTCCGAAGCACGTTTGCTTCATACATTTCTTCGAACATGTCTGGAGACCGTTTTTGTATGACCAATGTGACCGTCATACAAGGAAGAAGCACGCCTCAGACAGTTTCTACGGACGGTCACTTTTGTATGATGTATTAGCAGTTTGATCGCGGCTTTACCGTTATCACTCTCTTCTCACCCAGTCTGTTTTTTACCATCATAACCAATATAGACCAGCTCGCCTACTCTCTAATAATAATTTTTTTATTGTAAATATCATCAATGCGATTGATCCTTCACCATTTCTTTGCCTTCGTTATCACCGTGGACATTCTATGCGGAACGCAAGTTCGTCTGCTTCTTTGGCAGGTGTCGTCGTGACGTCAGCACGCCGAGCTCTGATTGGCTCTGATTGAAGGACAGTGGGTAGACCTCGAGGCAGCTTACTTTGAGGTCTATACCTTCTATCCTTCAATCGGAGCCAATCAGAGCTCGGCGTGCTGACGTCACCACTAACTCCTGCAGAAGCAGCATACAAACTTTCGCCCCGCATATAATCTGGTTCATTCGGGCAGGCTCTCTTACATTTTTCATTGCAATTTAACCCTCTAAGCCAATCATGAAAAAAAAACTTGTTTCCTTTAGTGGTTTTGTTTATTTCAATGTCTTGGCAGATAACACAAAATTGCTTTGGAGTTTGGACTATGTGCCTCAAGCCCCAGAGTATTCGGGACTCCAGCAAAACGGAAGACACCAAGCGGGAAAACCGGGAACCAGCCGGAACAGGTCGCTTTGCGCCTCTCCGCGTCTCTGGCGGCTTTCGCGGACACGTGTTGTCGGCGCGGTGACGAACAATGTAATTTGACGAAGGTACGAATATTTCTTAGGTTTGCCTGAGTGTTCATTAGTGCGCTGAAGCCTCAGTAGATTGTTTACTTCCATCACGTGTTTGAAAGCCCGTGTACTACACAAGACACGGTCGCGTGCTTTCGATTTCTTGGATCGGGAGGAATCACGGAAAAACGTTTTGATTTCTTGTCTGTCTCGAATCACATTCAAAGTGACGACTACTTGGTAACCGATAAGTGGTCTCTTTATAAGGATGTAGAACAATGGACTGAGGACGACAGACGAGGTGTTTCAATGGAGGGAACACCAATGCTGCAGTCAATGAATGGGAAGGTTCGATAGCGGCTTTTCTTGAGTTTGGTTGTGCTCGATTAGCTTCAAGTTTGAGCCACCACGCCTGCCGGTGCGTTGGCTATTCATCTTGGCTGCTGTTCGCCGAAAAAGCCTCTGGACCACACTGAAGGAGTTGGGCTGATTTCGCAATTACCTGATTCCGGAAAACCTGCTCGCTGCATACGATTAATGAGGGAAATTGTCTGCTTTTAAAAGGTGGGGGCGCATCTCGCAAAGTTAGAAGCTGTCACGACAGTATGATCTATCGCGCCTCCAATATTTATATTAAACCCCCGTCGAAGCCAGCAGCAATATACGTTACACTGCTCAGGTTGTCCGATCACAAAAAATACTAATTTTCTCTATTCAGGATTCGAAGTCAAGTTCAATGCAGAGAGGTTCTGCGTGAATCTCCGATGAAGGCTCTCTTCATTTTGTCCGCGTTCGTCTCCGTGCTGCCGGCCAGAACCATTTGACTGAGTTTAAGTAGTATCTCTCTGTCTGTCAAATATACTTTTATTCGGCAGTTCACCTAATAGCTAGTAAACTAAGCTCATATTTCGACCCGCAGGATATACTAATATCGCTTCAGTGGGACATAGTAAGTAATATTATACATAACCCGCATATTCGTCAAACTGACTTCTCGATTGCTATTAAAACCTGAAATGAGATACGAGTATCAGCTGCTTAGTGGGGCGCCAGCGGGTTAACATGCTCCTTGATTCAAGAAGCTTTTGCTTAATTTTCATAATTGTCTTGCAGCCTGTGTTGTTGACTGAGCAGACGACTGGAGCTGTTTCTTAAACGCGGATACGCACAAAAGCTAGATTTCGCGGACAGATAAGTCGCATGGTCGAGGCATGCGAGTTAGCTGAAGATTACTCTCGGTGGAACAATTCTGTAGTCATCGCCGCTTTCCTTAGCTGATTAAAACTGATTAGAGTCTATTACCGTCTCTCCGTAGCCCACAGTTTCGGTTTTGAACGAAATCTCCGAAACAAAAGTTTGACATGAAAAGAACAAAAATCACCGGGAAAACAAAACTATGCTCTGCAAGTTTATCTGCACCTGTTACACTTCACCGTCGCTGTTTAAATACCTATAAAATGGGGCATTGAACAAAAGAAAATCTGATAAATTTAATGGGCCACCCGTTCAGGCGGCTTGGCCGAGCCGACGCGACCTGTTCCCAGCCGTCATGTTTGTTTGGTGGTGGCGCCCCCGATATGTCGCTGGAGTCGCGAATACTCGCAACACAGTCAACTGTAAGAATGCAACACAAAAAACGGCAAGTGCACCGGTATATAAAACATAAAATGAAATAACGCAACAACAAGAACAAGTTGGACTAACGACAACAATTAAAAAGGATCGAGGAACAATTTTTTTTTATTGTTTCCCAAGGGTTAGCAGAGAGGAAGCGGTTTCTTTTGTATCAGTAGACCGATAACACCAGCAAGTTTCGTTGCGCCACCGCTGCCGCGGCACACATCCTGGGAACCAGGCACGTAGCCAGGGGAGAGGGGGGGGGCATGGGCCCGCCCCCCCCAAAAAAAAATCTTCCATTTTGCTGGGGCCTCCTCTCCCCCTCCTCCTCATACAGCATTTTGTCATGGGCGCCCCCCCTACCCCCCCCCCCAAAACTAAATCCTGGCTACGTGCCTGCTGGGAACTGTATATCCTGCATGCGCAACCACCCCTCTAAAGGTCTGCACGAGTGGAGCACGAGATACGACACGATCGCCGTCTCGTCCACTGGCACCCGCCTCCTCTGAACTACACAGTTATGGCGGCGTCACGCATGCGTGGAACGCTTACGTGAGATTGGTCTCCTAAGCCAGTTTCCAGTCGGCTTCACGTGCCTCCCGCTTCGGCGGCTCTTGCAACTGATGAAGCTTTCGCCTACATCACGCCCTGAAGCCTGATGCCCAGAGTCACTCTGCTCATAAATCTTACAAGAGACATTCAGCCAACAATTCACTAAAAGTATCGTTCGCTGCAGACATGGTGACGGAAGTATCTGCGCACATGCCTGCAAGCATGTTGGAATCATGTTGTTTTTTCATACATATGTATACTTGGGACATGTCTGCAGGCAGTTGTTTGTATGACGTATTAGCTGTGTGACAGTGGCGTGATGAAAATCACAGGGAGGCAGAGGATGAAGATCATATTGAAGAATTAAAACAGCGCGAACAACACCAATGACAAGAGGACAGGCAGACAGACAGAGCGATGTCTACGTCTCCTCTAGTCCTTCGTCTTGTTCGCGCTCTTTTAATTCTTCGATATGCAAAACCAACTCGCCCAAGTCTTCACCCTGCTGCAATGGAGATTATAGCGTGCCGTTTTTCCGTCCCACGGTGAACAGTAACAGCGCACAAAAAGACGAGGACAGAGAAAAGGAACATGCACGACACACAAGCGCTGACTCGCAACTGAATTTATACACAAAAGGAAGAAGAAGAGAACGTTCTGAAAGACACGCAGGGCACGCAGTGCGTGTCACACGCGACACAACACCATTTAACTACAATGTCTTTGCCCCATAGTCCGATCTAAAAACAAGGTTTCGGTTTGAAGCAGTGTCACTGATGGGTGGCTAACGCAGCAGTCCTCCAGGCTGTTGATGCAATGCGCTTCCAAGATTTCGCGAGTCGTCTTGTCTCGATAATGTCCAATTATTGTTGTGCCTTTAAGAATCGGAGTACACGAGCAGGAATTGCAATGAACGGGAAGATGACCGCCCACCGTAGATTTTAGTGAACGATCATGCTCGAGAAGGCGATCGTTTAGGCACCGTCCAGTTTGGCCCACATAGCTTCTACCACACGTTAGTGGGATTTTGTACACCACGCCAATTGAACACGACACATAAGGGTGGCTGTGGCGTTTCTGGCACTTGTCTTTGTTAAGGTTTTCCGCTATCGAGCGAAACTTTGAACAGATTTGCGCCATTCTTTTGGGAGCTGAAAACACCACAGGCACATCGTACCTTTCGGCTGCTCTTTTTAAATTATGCGAGGTTTTGTGCATATATGGTACAACTACCTTTCGTTTCTGTTGATCTCTAGGTTTTTTCGCTGAATCCCTTTAGTCTTACGTACCAAGGCCCCCACCACCTCGTTTAAAACCTGTGATGGGAAGCCCGACTTTTGGAGTCTCTCAACTTGAGCGTTAAAACTTTCACGAACAGTGTGAAAGCAGGACTTCGTAAGCGCGGCCCCAAGTATGGTAATGGCAATCCCCCTTTTAACAACTTTCGAATGTGCTGATGTGTAATGAAGGATGCCCTTTTTTGACCTAGGTGAGAAACTCCAGCAGATATGGTTTGTATGAAGAGATAACGAAAGGTCCAGGAATTGTAACTTTCCATCCGAAGGTTTTTCAACAGTGAACTTAAGACCAAAACCACACCTGGAAAATACGCTCACAACCTTATCAACGTAATCACCTTCAACAGACCTGGGATACACTAGCAAAAAATCGTCAACACATCGAAACACCTTTGACACTTGTGATCTGCCGAGGACACCATCAATAGCTCTATCAACACTTGCAAGAAAAAAATATCACTGAGAACGGGGGCCACACATGATCCTATACAAACACCTGACCGCTGTGTAAAGGTATAATTTTTCCACCCAACGATCATAGAGTTCAGGTAGAATTGCAGAAGTTCTAGAAAGCCTTCTAAAGACACACCACTAGAGTTTCTGAAGGAAAGCTCCCCTTGCTCTTCAATGCAGGACTTGACTGAGGCAAGTAATGCTTGGTGTGGAAGTGAATAGAAAAGGTCTTGTACGTCAACGCTGAACAAAGAGTGGTTGTTGAAATTATTGTTCTTAAAAACTTCCACTGCTGCTTCAGAATTGCTGTCTAAAAAGGATTCCTTGATTTGCAGCCCGGATAGGTGTTTTTGAAGAAAGCTAGCCATCTGGCGCTGCCACGTGCCTCTCTCAGTTATGATTGCAAGGAATGGGCAGGCTTCCTTATGGGTTTCTACACTAAAGAACACCTCAAGGTTAAGCCCTGTTGCTTTCTTGATGTTTCCGGACAATTGTGTCAAGGAATGGCGTTCACAGAGCTTTAATGCCAGCGCCTTAATCTGTTTTGGGGACACTTGCACCCACTTGAAGTTCTTACTCACGGCGGCACAGGCTTTTTCATTATAGTGTTCTTCCGGCATCAATACAAAAGATCCTTCCTTATCAGCCTCTAGAACTCGAAGGTGATTATCGGCCAAAAACTTTGATTGTTGTTGTTGTTGTTGTTGTTGTTGTTGTTGTCGTTGTTGTTTTTATATCGTTTACCACAAAAGTCACCTAGCTCAGAGCCCTATACACTGGGAGAGTTTGGCCGATGGGTGGAGCCTGTCGGCCGCTAAAACAAGCAGACTTTACGATAACACAACATGGAGAATTTTGTTTGTGGCCATTCTACTTACCTGCGCTAGTCCAAATGCGCGGTCAGTAGTTGTTTTATAAACGTAATTTCTTGAACCATGACATTTTGTTATGCCTACAATTCGTCACTATATTCAAGCACTGGCCCTTTATTGATCTCACAACTAAGCTTTATTTATCTTGGTTTTAAACATAATTAGGCTTTCTCAAACAAAAATTAATCTGGCGATTGAGTGTAAGGGTTCCCAGCGCCTCTTCTAGATGGCTCCCGTCACGGCACTGAATTCTTGCGGTGGTCATTTTTGAAACCTAATATTCAAAGTATTCTAAATTCACTTTTGACAAAAGAGGAACAAGTTTAAGCTGATATAATTTTAAGAGATCGTTGCAGATAAGTAAGTTTGAGCTTCTTACTACGTGTGCAGCGCAAGAACCACTTACATTAGCGATAAACACTTTTATTACAATAGTGGGTCACAGCGTACCTTGCGTGCTTAACCCAGAGTGGGTTCGAAATTCAAGCACACAGAATGGCGTAGGCAAGGTGCCACCTTCTGGTTGACTTACTTCCAGCTGTGGTTGCTGGATTGTCGACATCTTCAAAAGAGTGCCAGTCTCGATCTAGCTAACTTCCTCTGAAAAGCAAACAACAGTTTTTGTATTTTTTGTGTTATTTTTTCTTTTTCAGTGTAAATATAACTTTTTTTATCGGATGTTTAGTCACAGGCCTTAGCAGCTTTGCCTGCTCGATTGATCCGTATAAGCTGCGGGAATAAATTCCGAGCATTTCCGTTCGCTGTGGAACACATTTGACTCATCCATCATTTCCAACATATGTATGTGCCATTTCCCATCATCCTCACCGAAATTCTATTGCTCATTTCATTGTTCTTATTTTTTCCTCGAAAAGGCAACTACCTTTGGCAAAAAAAAAAGTGACACGCTTTAAAAGTACATTAATTTTGTGCGTTTATGAAACCCTTTGCCGAAAAGGATATATTGTTTATCTTGGGCCTCCTAGGCGTCGCCATTTTACCGACTGTAGCGCCGCCTACCTTCATACGGGTACTTCGGAGGTCAGAAGCCGTCTGTCTGACTGACAGCCATTCGACAGACTGTTACCCCGGCAGAGTGTGCATCACGTTCCGTACTGGTACCGTCTAGAAATCGACTTGCTGTGTCAAGTTTTAAAACTTCTAGGCCGAGACAACCTTTATTTTATTTTATTTTTTCTCCAAGGATGCCAAAGGCAGCTACTCCTGCAGGCGCAGCTGGTCTCGGCACATTGTTTTCATTAACATGCAATCTCCTAATTAAACAAATTTGTTTAAGGGAAAGCGTAGGGGGGGGGCGTAACGTTGCTTTCTTTCTTTTTGCTCCCTTTTCGGTTTTCCAAGTTCCATCTCTTTCTTTCCTGCCCCCGCGATGACAATGTGTGAAAGTTATGGGCAGGGTTTTGTCTGCTGACATTCGATTAAACCGTGGTCGTTCGAGGTTCCCTCGCATACCTGACATTCGCAGTACTTCGCTTTGGTTGTGGGGCTGTGCATGAATGTGAACATGTTGAAAACAGCCCTCAAAAGACAGGCTAAAGTAAGGACCCCAAGACAAACACATGCTCATTTATGGTTTGTGAAAATAAAGTTTAGGTGTGTTTGGAGCTTTTTGTTCGCATTTTCGTGTTGCTCCTACCCATGCTCCAGGGTTACAATGTATGATCTCAACCAGCTGGCTCTCTCTCTCTCTCTCTCTCTCTCTCTCTCTCTCATATTTGCTTTGACTTTATTTATGCGGTTGGTGCTCTGTCTCTCTCCTCTCTTTCTTTCTCTCTCTCTATATATATACATAATATATAACAGTTTTAGTATATTGCTTAAATAATTTGGGAGTTGGTGTCTCGACCTTTCCCGAAGTAAAGAACAAAAAACAGCTTTTGCCTGCGTGTCCTAGTTTTTATTTTAAAAATTGACAAAGATTGAGGTTTTCGGCAGCTCTCAACTCCTTCACCATCTTCTGAGTCACGTGCGCTGTGACGTCAATGGGGGTTGAGGGGGTTTCGGTGAAGCTCTCTCTCTCAGAGCCATCAGTGAGCAGCGAGAACTCACCCGCTCGCGACCACGTGCTTGCGCAGCACGATCAACATGGCGAAAGGAGGAAAGTCTCGTCCGGGTCCGACCATCCCCGTCCGTCTCTGTCCCCGTCCCCCTCCGGCTTCTGGCGGCTGTTCGCGGTAGCAGATAGAGCTGACGGTTTTGTGGACCTCGGATAGATGGCGCCACTAAAACTCCGTATAATCAAAGTTTTGTCGATGATATAGGTTTTTGAGGCATTTATAGTTATGTTGAAACGACAAGAATTATAGAAAAATTACCTTTTATCGAGCAGGTATTTGCACAACTTCCTATCTTTTTACAAGTCCCCCATTGACGTCATGCCGCGTGGTTCTCATGGCCGCCGCTCGCGGCTGCAGGTCGGGAAATATTCTAATTTTTGCCTCGCGATTACGCGGCCGAGTCGCAACATTTCGAAGGAAGGAGATGTGTTTTCTGTCCTTTCTGACAAGATAAACAATGTCAAAAGTAGAAGACGCAAGTTCTTTCAACATTAAAATCGTTGCACATCTCCTTTAAAAATGATTCAATGGTACACGTCCGACGATTCAATTCAGTAGCGCATTTTTGTTCCCCACCAGGTCTCACCTGCTGATTACTACGCGAAAAGGCACATAATTAATAAACTATCAACATAATTGCAACGTAACTTTTTTCTTTTTCAAGGTTGCGTTTTGTTTACATTTCTATGGTAGACCGGCATGAGCGTCGGCACGAGAATCACGTAAGTTCGCCGGCAGATTAAATAAAATAAAATAAAATGGTGAGTGCAGACACCACTACTCCTCAAAAGCGAAAAGTATTTCAGTTCCAAGTTCAAAAGATACCGGCGCTGCAGTTCCGGATCAGCATGGAACTGCTGCAGCATAACCGTTCCTCATTCACATTTATTTCGTTTGACAGTTTACATCGCGCACACTGTTTCGGCGTCAAAATTACGTTTCTCACTGTTATTTGCACAACCAATGACAGCGCAATGCTGTCCGGTCAATACAGCTCCTGAATGCGACAGGGTACTCGAAACAAGTCGTTACATTCGTAAAACGGTGCTCAATATTGCCGGAAAGGCTTGCATCCCTATCCTGAGATACGTGCACACTCGGCCTCTTCGAAAGGATGGTTCACACACTTGTCACTGCTTATGACCGTGTACCTTAAAACCTCTTAAAAGCTGCACCAAGGCGTGGGGTTGGTCTAATTTGTATAGGCAACCTGCAATGCAGTTTGGCGCGACACGTTGCGCCATCTAGCGGCTGCAAAATAAAGAAACTGGGTAGGCCAGGCCTCCGCGGGTCGCGGGGGCTGCGGGCGGGCGCATCGAGAAGCCACGTGTGAACGCTGCATTTCAGATCGGCGTGAGCTTTTTTGGTACCGTTTTTCGTAAAAGTAAGCCCCAACTTCACGTCTCTATGACCTCACCGGGTTCCTGTAACATCTCGCCTACTCCTAGAGTTCCCCCAAAAAATAAACGTTGCTACTGCTGCGTGAAAGACGGCCACAGTCGCGAAGGTGACTCAAGCGTCAAACTTCACCGCTTCCTTCGAGATCTTGGGAAGCGACACGGCGACAGAAGTGGATTACTGCAGTGCGACGCTTCAAGTAAGTGAATTTTACAGAAACTGTTGGGGGGGGGGGGGGGACGTGAACGAAAATATATGTGCAGGCTTGGAAAGTGGTCGGACGAACTCGATTTGCAGTCTAGTCGGCAAAATAACATATTTATACAAGTTGTATTACGAGTCGCTTTGACAGCCACATATGTAATAACTCTATGGGGAAATACGATAGGAACAATCGGGGCGATTGTTGCTTCACTGTGACGTCGAGAATCGGGCGATCAGGTCTTCAAGCAAACGGCCCGTCGGCCCGTTCCGGCACTCCTAATGCCGTTCGGCACGCGTGGTCGCAACCAAAACCTTCTAAACCTGCGAAGTGGATTTTTGTAGCACAAACTTTTGTTTGTTTCAGCAACCAAATTTAATGCTGAGTGGTAACAAATGTGACGGCGTGCAGAAAGCAGGATGCTGAAGTTTTTTTAGAAAAAGCTCGAGCGAAGCGTAATACCTATCTTACACGTACACTTCGTTGCCTGTCGCCTTTTTACACCAGGCTTTGCAATGTGCGTACGGTTCTGTAGCATGGAGAGTGGTTCTAATTACCCAAATTTTATTCTAGTGTGTGGGGCGTCGGGAGAAGAAGAGGACGGCCGAGCGAGGCGCGAGCGGGGGCCAGCCGGGGCCAGCCGGCGAAGAAAGGGGAAGTGCGTGCTGCACGAGGCTGGGGCCGGGCAGGAACGATGGATCCGTTCTGGCTGGTCTGGCCCGTGGCGAACCCGGAGAATTCCACAAGCGAGGTTCGGATCAGGACCGGCGAAAGCGGCGAACCCTGACCATACCGGCTTAGTCTATGACGATCCCGGAGTGGTTCCGCAGCGAGACTCTGGCTCTGATAGCCCGGAACAGCTAGCCTACGGAACACCGGCATGGGGAGGACGATCCGAGGCCTGGACACGGGCTCCGACTGTGAGCTCTGAACGACGGGCCACAACTAGGGTCGGCGGGTCCGGACTGCCGGCTCTCGAAGACGGGCAACCGGGATGTACAATAAACCCATTCACTGCCTTCTCGTTGTGTTGTGTCACTTCCTGGGAGACGGGCGAAGCACAGACCGATCGGGCGGCCGCAAGTAGCGAAGACAACTCAAACTGGTGTTCAAATGACGACTCTAGAATATTCTCTAAACACTTGGACTTATCAAGGCTCCCGATGGTCTTAAAAAACCGCATAAAGGAACCAGGGACATGGGACGCAGGTGCACACGGGGACTGCTGAAATCGGGGTCGCCGCCGCTCGAGACGGCCCGACGGGCAGATTGGCCGCCCCAGTAACAGAGACGCCTCCGCTTGTGGCGCTGAATGCAGTACTCTCGTGGCGCCGCCTGGCCATTGCCGGACTGCCTATAGTATAGCTTCAATAAAATTTTCGAAAAGCAAAGAAATTTAAGGTTAGAAGAAGGAGCACACAAACACAGCGCTGACTGGCATCTGAATTGTTTTACTCCTCCACGAAAACAGAAAGTAAACCAGAAACGGGAGAGATAGGAACAAAACTATCAACCCGATAAAACACTCCCAGCATGTCGAGATGAGTTTACACAAACTTACCGCACCTCTTTTTGAGATCCATCTTCTCACCCTGCAAGGGATGTCCAAACAGGATACTTCAGAACGTCAACGCCACCGACACGGGCCAACATGCATATACCCGCTTCAGAACTGGTAACAAAATCAGCCTTTTTGTAATTATGAAGTCAGGTTAAGGACTTTTTTATTGCAGGTTTGAAGCCGGCATGTGTGTTAGCGCCTCGTCGGTGGCCTTGGCAGGTGACTAGCCCACCGACGTGACCTCGTCATCCACCTTATTTCAAGTTCCAACAATATTTACAAAGAACAAGTTACAGCTGCCTCATTTTATTCGAAATTAACCATTGGGGAACCGGATATTACCACAAAAAATCTGGGGTCGAAACCACAGGGAAACATTGAGGGTGCATTATGGAATATCGGAGTCTTTCCACAAGTCCATTAGGTCTTTACCACGCGTCTTGAACTCAATGCGTTTCTTCAGGCGCTTGACCTGGTCAGC
>JAZHYW010057245.1:0-42852 GCA_037355805.1 Ixodes ricinus | reverse complement strand
CATCCATCCATCGGGGAATGTACGCGGGTAATTCTGTCGTCACGCCTGCAGCGAGGGCCGTGTGCTTTCTATGATGACCGAGCAGTCTGACTGCAGCTTTACAACCTAAACTGTTTGCATCTTTACGAGCGACGCTCCATATGAAATGACAGCGGGCAAAAGAGGCGCTTTGCTTCAGCGGCGGGCCTCCGGAATTTCGAATGAAGCCCGCAACTTTTCAGTAGAGACGTTTCCACTGTTTACGAAAATCACAGTCCACACGTGCTACATCACGGTCCTGCCAGCGCTCGCTCGCAATAGATCTATTGCTAAATTACCCAAGCATCAAGCAGCATGCTGGGAACGCAGTTACACGCGCTGTGCGTGCTGGCGTTGGCAGTAGCATTTTTTAAGCAAAAATCTAAAACGAGGTGCAGTTTGCAGGTGCGTCCGCAAACGCATTTTTGTTATGATTTCTTTACAATCTTCAATACAGGTAAGGCGAGCGAACGCAGCGCGTATAACTACGTTCCCCGCATGCTTCTTGATGCTTGGGTAATGCGTCAGCGAGAAAATGCGGCATAAACACAAGCACAGCAATGAACGCTCCCTCGTGCGCTTTTACGGAAAAATGAATAGGGAGTTTACTGGCGGCCCTAGCTGCGTGCGCGCGACTGCTGAGCGCGTGCTGACGGCTATAGCTTCCACGGTTCCTTTCCGACGTGCCTTACAGACCATGAAGATTGCCGCTCTTGGCAACCTATTAATGCGAGCTCGTTCCGAGCATGGGCAATTAACAGCACACACAAATATGGCGTCACATGAATACTCTATAGACACTTACCTTTCCAAAATAAAGAAAGTGAACACGGCCACTGTAGCTTCGACGAGATCAAACCTGCCGGCTCCCAAGAGATTTCAACTCGAAATGAACGAACTGACCGGCTTCGGACGCCCATTCCATCTGCCGTTTCCGCCACGTGCTCTACTTGGCGTCAGCGTGTGCGAGTAACTTTCCATGAAACAATTATCTCAGATGGTAGGGTAGTGTTCTTTCTTTTTTTTTATGCCTCACCTGCAAATGCATTCATGCCGTCACACAGCAGAAACGCCGGAGCCGCAGCTGACTTCATTACTGAGGGAGAGAAGGAGACAAGAGACGGCGCGGGAGCGTCAGAACCCCGAGCTCTGGTTGGAAGGATTATATATATTGCACTTTTACGTCTACATGGGTCTACCACTAATCATTTCAAACATGAGCTCGGCGTTTTCACGTCCCAGCTATCGCGCTTTCGCATTCTCCCTTGGTTTCTCGGCACACTGAACGACACGCTGTTAACAAACGAATCAGCGATTGGCCAGACCCAGTGTGGGAACCGCGCATGCGCAGAAAGCAGATTCGCGTCGAGTGCAGCGTTTTTGCGCATGCGCCGTTCGGACAGCAGCGCCACCGCAGCGGTGCGACGTCAGAGCCGCGTGGTGGCGTATACCTGAGTAAAGCGGGCGTTAAAGGGTTCGGAGGCTAAATCACGTGACCGCGATCTTTCTACCTCTCGCTTCAAAATCGGCCGGCGAGAAGAGCAATGCGTATCTCTCTCCGACGCTGAGGGCCCTTGCACGGCCAAGGGTACTGTACTTCCGAGCCTTGCCGCTTGGTGGAGTCAACGCGGGACAATCTCGCCTAGTAGTAACAATATCCGAGGGCTGAACTCCCTGTGACCTATACATAACTTACCTCAACGTTACTAAAACACTCATTCCCAACCCCTGCCCGTTTCGATCTGGATGAGCATCGTATACTTGCGTGCGGTCGTGTATCACCGCTGCGTGGTGCACGCCGGACTGACTAAATTGCTCATCTGCGGCTGAGACACCAAACGACGACTGAGGCAGACTAACTTCCGGCTGTATCAACATACACGCAAGAATTTGGTACTAAAACACTCAGGTGTGAAACTCGCCCTTGAAACCCGGTCCGCTCGCGTCCACTGAGACCGAACTAAGTTAAAGCCCCTGTATCTGGGAAACGTGGCTCATTCTATTCCCTCCTTCTCCCCAAAAAACCCTCCTTACCCCACCTCTAACTTCCGGTTTGCGACGGAGGCGCCCTCTGGATGTTCCCAAGCGTCTCGACGTCTCGGTCAACTCGAGCGGCGCGATGCCGGTCGTGTGGACTTTTCTCGCCATATAAGCGTGGCAATGACCTCATTTAGAGCCCGCATTCGCATCCGACCACCCTGTAGCCGCTCTAGATCTGTTCGTCCAACCGTGGATCCCAAAAGTGCCTTGGATAGCCTCCCCGATCGTTCCTACCGAGTTGCATTATCGGTCAGTGTCTCATGAGTGCCTGTCCGCCTCTTCAGCTTCACAGGAATCTCAATTCGTTTTTAATCATCATTTCAAACCGCCAAATTGCAAATATATTCTCCACGATTACAGATGATTAACTACTTCTTTTGAATATGTGGAGGGAATGCATACTCGTGCTTCACTATAAAGAAAGGGTGTAGCCATTACAACCCTTGTCACATATACGACACCCCAAAATTTCAGTTCGACATACGGCACTAACGTCGAAGTGGCGGCCCCAACTTTTGCGAGAGGCTTGATGACGGTGCGATATAGAACATATTAGGCAGCTAAACCCCGTATCAAAGACTACAGAAAAGAAATACTGAGGTTTTGCAGTAGGGCCAAGAAAACCCCGATTACTTTTTTTGCAGTCAGGCACACTTACATCAGCTATTTTATTAAGTTGTACAACTCGGCTATCAAGACGCTCGTGAAAGTTGGTAGCGTCGGTTTAACGTCAGTGCGCTGTACGTCCCACTGAAGTTTTGGGGTGTATTATATGTGACAATGGGTGTAAGAATAAACTCTTTTTTTCTATTTTGATGTGTTCTCGTACTGGCTTCGCTCGCACTTATGTTGAAACGGGATATAGATTTTATTTATTTATTTAATTTTGCATACTGCAGCGCCGTCGGGGCTATTGCAGGAGTTGGGGGGGAGGGGGGGGGGAATCACAATTCAATATTGAATAAGACGGAAAAAATATGAAACATCGTAAAAATAACATCAACCACCGTTAACCGCACACAGAAACTAGTCCGGAGGTAATGAACGAATGTTACCGGTTAGCAGATTCCAATGTTCAATTGATCTAGGAAAAAAAAACGGTATTTAAACATGTCAGTACGTGCATAAAACGGTGAAGTGTTTAGGTCATGGTGGCTCCTTGTTGATGACGCTATGTGAAACCTTATGTATGTATCTAATGAGGTGAGACGTGGCGAGTTAACCAGACCGTATAGGACTTTAAGGCTCTCAGTGTGACGTCTATTGGCAAGAGGACTTAAGCTTAGAGCAGAAAGGTTGGAGGATGAAAAAATATCGTATGTCATAACGACGTAAAATAAAACTTACCGCTTTTTTTTTAATGATTCGGTTTTTTTAATATTAGATTTTTTCCAGGGATTCCAAATGACTGAAGCGTACTCGAGGATCGTATTAGTGTTTTATATGTTGGAAGTTCGGTTTCTTGCTGGGCAACACGTAGAGTACGCTGAAGATAACCGAGCCGTGCTTTGTTACAGGTGGAATCGGTGTGCTTTGGCCAAAACATGTCTTGCGAGAAAAGAAGACCAAGGTACTTGCATTCAGAAACTCTTTCCAGTGTGTACCCATTGAATGAATATGTGAACATGGAGGGAGAGTACGCTTAGAAAAAGATAATAAGACGGTTCTGCGTAGTTTATGGTCATTTTCCAGGTGTTACACCAGGTGCAGAAGCTCGCGAATGAACCGTTAAGGAAGTTATGGTCTTCTGGAAAGTAAATCGTGTGGTACAGGACGCAGTCGTCAGCGTAACGACCTATTTTAGTGGCGATGTTACGTGGTAAATCGTTGATGCAGAGCAAGAACAGAAGCGAACTGAGAACAGAAAGAAGCCTTGTGGGACACCTGATGACAGATCGGCATTAGAAGACTTGGACGAGTTAAAGCATACATACTGTGAGCGATTGGAAAGGAAACTTGATATCCAGTTAACGAGGGAAGGGTTGTTTAGTATTACCATAACTTTGTGCAAAAGTTTATAGTGAGGAACCGTATCAAAGGCTTTAGATAGGTCTATGAATATCGCATCCACTTGGTTGCCAATGTCGAGAGGCTGAGTGATGTCGTGAGTAAATTTAGGTAGTTGTGAAATTGTGTTGCAACCGCGTCGAAACCCAGGTTGAAGATCAGATAAAATGCTGTTAGTTTCAAGGAACACCATGATGTGTTTGTGGATTGTGTGTTCTAATAATTTGCATAAATTAGATCTTAAAGAAATTGGCCTGTAATTAGTCAACGAATGTTTGTCGCCGGATTTATACAATGGAAGGACGTTTGCACGTTTCCAAGACGAGGGAACTGTTGCAGGTGATAGAAATTTCTGAAAAATATTATCGAGGTACCGACTAGTCCAAAGAGAATACCGAACAAGAAATGAATTATGAATGTTGTCCGGGCCAGGGCTCTTTTTAATGTCCAAATTCAACACCATGTTTAACGCGCCCTCATCACACACAGTTACATCAACAATTGTAGAGTGTAAATCATTAATGAAAGGAGGAATTTCGAGATTGTCCATTGTAAACACCGCGGCCATGCTGGTATTTTATATGCCACGAAGTTGTTGGGCTCATCGTGTTAGTTTCACGCCACACAATTAGTAGCTCGAGGGAACATGCAAGTAGAAAGAACCATCCGTATACCCAGCAATAGCGACATCTGTAAGCTATGTATCTAAGGTATGATTCACTAGGTGCCATACTTGAGCACGTCATTCAGGGCGTGTCGGGTGGAGGGAGAGGTGGAGTGGCGTGGTCTGTCTGGCAGAGGTCCCTGCATCCTCAGATAAAGCTCCCTACCTATCGTTCTGCAAAGACGGCAACCTTGATGGTGTGGAATGAACGTTCCGAAAGAACTGTGGAAGCTTTAACATACAACGTAGTAAACTCGATAGCATCCTCCACCAAGTCACATTCAGGGTCGCTAAACTCGTCGAGCACAACTTTGTGCCCGAAGTTTGCGGAACGCGCTAATTGGACTCTCGCGACGCTGACGTCGCGCCGAGCGAGGTGTCAATCATTAGAACGCTCATTTCTTTGAGAGCGGCAGAATGTAGCAAAGTTCATCGGGGCGCGCGTGCAGCGCGTGAGGGGCGCGAGGAGCCCGCTGATTGAACGGCTTCGCCGATGACGTAGCGCCCGTTTGTCCCTACATCCCTACGCCAAGCTAAAATTAATGCATTGCAGATTGTCCCTAGCCGACCTGTTGACGCTCCAAATCCCTCCAAAGTTTGTGTAAAAAAAAGTGATTCGAAACCTCGTTTGTCGAAGTTGTCGCTGACGTCAAAGTGACGTTTCCGAACTTTGCGAGAGCCGTGGTTTGAGCTCGAAATCTTCGCTTCGGATCGAGGCGAAGTTAAACTTTGTCAACATGGCGGTGCCGTACGCTGCGGCCGAGCTTATCTTCCGCCACCGTCGGCGTCGCTACCGAGACCACCGGGACGCCTTTCAACTCCCCGACGACGACTTTCGGCGACAGTACCGGCTATCGAAAGCCGTTGTGCGTTGACTCTGCGGCGAGCTTCGTTCGGCGCCCGGACTCCGGAGGCGGCGGACAATCGCGTCTACCATGACCGTGGAACAACAAGTTCTTTGCGCGCTCCGGTTCTTCGGAACCGGTTGCTTTCAAAACATGGTGGCGACTGACGAGCACCTGTCAGTCTCCCACATGACTGTGAGCCGGGCTGTCAGAGTTTTTGCGGCTACCATCGTTTTTTTTTTTTTTGTAATATCCGAAGAGGTATTACTAATTGAAGATAGGCGCCGAAAAAACACAAGGACGAGAAGAGACGTAAACACTGGCGCAATCATGAACCAACTGGCCCAAATTGCCATCTTAATGAGGTACTACTAAGTTGGTATACAATTCAGAATGTTGGAAAAAAAACAAGAGCCGGGGTAATTCTTGGGTAGGGTCGAGTCTCCCGGCAGCCGGCAGAATTATTTCCCCGAAATTCTACTGGCAGTCGTCACTCATTGGTGGCCAAATCAGTTCATCGAACGACGAGTCACGGACATATCGTTTCATCGGCACGGGATGTAATCACATGAAGGAGATTTTCTTCAGTTAGAGGTATATACACATTAAACATTTTCACACCTTTATACATGTAAGTGGGGTGTCCCATAACTAACACCCTAATAAGTGTAGCGATAGACCTTATAAAAAATGTAAACCTCACACCCTTAAAGATGTGTGATTTTTTAAACACGTTTCTTAAAACGTGTGATAATGCACAACACCTTTTTAGAGAGATGTAAAACTACAATACCCCTTCTCGTAAAGGTGTAATTACCACAGTACACTTCTTTTTTATGGTGTACACAGTGGCCCGGGACCCAATAAAATGACTAAACAAATAAATTACACAAACGAGTCGCCGAAACAGTACGTCACTACTTGGCCAGTGTCGAGGCAATTTCGGCCGAAAACCGGCCCCAATATTGGCCGGATGTACGGTTTTGCGCCTCGTCCCGACATCCGGCAGGTATGGGCGTACCGATGCAAATAAACGATTTATGTCTAATAGCACTGGCACCACTGGTCTCTTAGTAGGCTGGATCGCAGATAGAGGTCTGTATTGCTGGGGTCGAGCGGCACCACCGGCAGTCATCGCTTGACACGAGCTAATGCATGCTATAGGAGAAACGGGAAAACTCAGTTTTATTACGTTAGTAGGTTGTTCTTGATCATGAAACTTCTATCGTGTTTTCCGCATATAACAGTTAATATTGTGGGAAAGAATATTAAACGCGTTAAAATGCCAATCTTTTTTAAATAAATGTTGTGTGGTTGAGGCTCGAGGGCGACTTTGTTGGGCGTAAACTGTGATGTGTTTAATGAGACAAGGGTTACCGAGAGTTATTGTGGAGTCATTCGTGATCTCGGAGTCATCAGAGCTCAGCAAACGATAAGTTAGAAGGCCTTTACTGGGGACACTCGCATCGTTTTAACCGCTTGTACATAGTACTTATGGTGGAAGCTTTTTCTTTGAACTGCTGTGAGGGCTTCCGTGACAAACTGAAACTCGGAGCGTGCCGTTCAGTCGCTGAACGTGTCATTTATTTAGCACCCAAAGCAAGCGACGTCGGTAAAGTCGGTGGTGCTCCGGCCAATTTTTTTTAAATCGATGTTCGAACGTTTGACGAATGTCCATTTGATCTCCAATCACCCAATATAATCATCGCAGCACGTCATAAAATACTCGCCCTCGAGCACCGCGTACAAGCTTCCTATTTTTGCGTGTTTATCCCTTAGACTTGCGTGTATTGCCTCATGGTGTAATACGCCAAAACAACAAGGACGAAAAGGAAGGAAGAACTAGGCAGGACGCGGCGTATTGCCTGTTGTCAAGCAATGGCCGCCGGTGAGGCCAGTAACGGGCTCCCGATCCGCGATCCAGACTTGCACTGTGAGAGTTCTAATGCATTGCACCCGTGGAGTGCTGCACGGAGAACAGGCCCCGACCGAACTTGCCGAATGCACCGAGTGCAGACTGATGCTGTCGCCATAGATGTTGTAGAAAAGTACCGACCTCATACCGAAACTAGCGCCTTTTTGTTCAATGTGATGGGTGGGAATGCGAGAGCGCAGTCGCTGCCATCGTTTATCTATAAACGTTGGTTGCTGCAACGCGTAACTTATATTTGCGATGACTTCCAATTAAGCAACTCGGCTGTCAGAGATATCTACAGACGGCGTAAGTTTCCGAATCCAGCTGACTACAAAACAGCATACACTTGAGAAAATTGATAGCACTGTACGCGCAAGAGCTTGCTTCGTTTTAAGCATAGTATTATGAGTGAACCACTGAAAAGATACGGCTTAATACTAGTTCGTTGGAATATCTAGCAATACGTTTCGTAAGACTTTTTATTTCCCTGGTGAGGGCATTGAGAACGAGAGTTTTCTCAAACAAAATACGACGGGGCAAGATAGCTGCCGTTCAAATATGACTTTGCTTGAGCCTCGGGCAACGTCTCCATGTTTAGCCTTCCCGGACGCTGAGTGGATGCGTCACAGGTTTCTGCTGTGGGAGCTTTGTCGACAAATGTTCCACTTTTCACCCGCACACAGATGATGCGAGATCTCCGGGCCTCTGTGTTTGTCCTGGGCCTTTCATTACACAGCTGGTAGGTTTCAGCGTCTGTACGGCAACATAGCGACTCAAATTTTGCAAATAAAACACGGGTCGTCGATTCCTCCCTTCGTGAAATATCAGACGCTTACAATTCAAGCTCGCGTTTGAGTTTTTGGCCTGCGGGACGCGATTTCGAGCAGAAAACCAACTTTTTCTTTCAGTTCCGCTGTGCGAATGCCGCATCGTAGCAGACGAACTCTTGTCGTCTGCTCTCGCTCCTCGCCTGGGCGAGGCATGACGGGATTGTCGGCGCTAGAGAGCTCAAAGACAACGAGCGAGCGGCGTGAACGCTCGCCTCCCCGCGCTGTCTCGTGCTCTCGTGCACCGCCTAGGGATCGCGGGGGATTTTTCGTCAAAAGTTGCGAAGTTGAGCGCGCGCAGGGAGGAGGAAACTTTGCGGCGTTCTTTTGGTCACTCCCCCGCTACGTCAGAAAGCGAAGAATGTTTTGCTCCACGAGTTTAGCTACCCTGGACTAAGTAACTCCACTAGCGAACCATAAGGCCGCGAACTGGCGCTGCTTCTTATGCGCCCGTGACGTACGGCATTCCAAAGGAGCTTCACAGACCGCCACCAGGCGCAACCTCGAAATTTGTTCATTCGTTATAAAATTACTTTTCTTGCCTTTTCTGACGGCAGCCCAGAAGCACTAGTCCAGACTAGTGTTTCTAGACTGCCGGCACAACATAGACCACATATAAGCAAAGATATAAGTGCAAAAAAATGTGTTCCGACTTTTTTACTGTTTTTAATTTGCACCGAACCTGAGCGCACCTAACCTGAGCGCACGCTGCCTTTTGCTTCATAGCCGTCTTGGTGCCTCTAAACTGGAAATATTATATTTAAAAAAAGTATCGGAGTCTCCGAAGCAAAGCACTCGCCTACGGGTCCACATTCGGTGAGTTTATCCCGTCGGGGTGCCCGCAATCCGACGCTAACCTCTTAATAATTGCATCAAGACGTGGGGTTGGGCTATTGGGTATAGCAAAGCTTCAATAAAATTTAAAGAGAGAAGAAATTTAGGACTAGAAGAAGGAGCACATAAACACAGCGCTGACTGGCATCAGAATCTTTTACTCCTCCACGAAACAGAAAGTAAACCAGAAACGGGAAAGATGGGAACAAAACAATCAACCCGATAAAACACTCCCAGCATGCCGAGACGAGCTTACGCTGAACTTACCGCACCTCTTGTTAAAACCCACCTTGTCACCCGCTAAAGGGGTGTCCAGACAGGAAACTTCAGAACGCCAACGCCGTCGACGGGGCGCTAACATGCATACGTACCCGCTTCAAAAATGGTAAACAAAAACAGACACTTAAGACTGCTTACGTCTAGGAATGCGAAAGCACTCCTACACGTAAAGCATTCCAACCAACAACGTGCCACGTCTTGCTTTTTCACACGGCACTCCGGCGTTGACATCGCGCACCCCACTGCGCAGGCACGGCGCCTGCGCCGGCTCCACGGCTTCAACGACGATGCATCTGCGTTGCTGCGCTTTTATTTGTGTTTTATTTCTGAGGCGCGTTCGCTTTGACTTTGAGCGGCTTCTGTGACGAAGCATTTGATATGACGTGTCGCAGTCAATGGGAATGTAGATGCCGTTCTCATGTTACGCCGGCTTTGCTCTATGGGACAGTTAATGCTTTCGTATTACTAGCCTTTTTGTACTTATGAAGTCAGTTTGAGGCCTTTTTTATTGCCAGTTTGAAGTGGGTATGCGTGTTAGCGCCTCGACGGTGACCTTGGCAGGTGACGATGCCACCGACGTGATGCGTCATCCCCCTTTTTCAAGTTACAAGATTATTAATAGATGCCGATTTAGAGCTGCCTCATTTCGTTCAAATTTACTTATTAGGGGAAAGGATATTCCAACACAAAAGCTAGGGCCGAAATCCTAACTGAACGTTGAGGGTACATTATGGAATATCTGCGTCCTTCCACAAGTTCATGAGGTCTCTACCACGTGTCTTGAACGCAATGCGTTCCTTCATGCGCTTGACCTGGTCATCCGAGAAATGGTTCCTCCAGTCGCCAACAACTCCCTTACGCGCAAAATCGCCTTTCATCTCGTACTGCACCACATCTTCACCCCAGGCTTCTTTCATTTGCTTTAGCCACTCCGGTTTTTCCTCTTCGGGAACCGTCTTGATGTCCTCGTACAGTTGCTTAAGCAATCATTCACGTCCTGCTGCATGGATCTGAAGCTTGTTCTGTCCAATATAACATCCAGTGCCCCCTCATCCTCTCGAAGTCTTTTACCGTATTCTTCTCCGATGAAATCGGCAATCTTGAGCACCCACGCAGCGGTGTCCTTTTTGAGGTCTTCGTAGGTCACGAAGAGTACGTTGGGATCGTTCCGGTGTTCGTACCAGGACAACACGTGGTCGAAGTAGTCGCCGACGTCGGCAGTGCCCTCAATGAACATCTCGAAGAACTCTTCAAATGTTCCGTCTTGAAACTTGTACTCGGGCATGGCCTTGGTGTGGTAAAAGAAGGAGACGCAACAGTCGTACGGATTCCTGGTGATGTATATGTACTTGGCGTCCTTCGAATAAGGTTGCAACTGAAAGGGCATGTGAGTCTTGATGGCTCCTGGTCTCGGCATGTCTCTTGCTGAGTCCGCTCCTTGATATTCTAAGAAGGGCATCTCTCGGTAAAAGCTCAAGATATCCTTTGGTGGTGAACGGCCATGAAGGATGTCGTAGACAATGTGTTGCATCCAGGTTGTACCGCATTTCGGGTAGCTGACGATGAAGAGTTCTCCAGGTTGGGGCTTGTATCTCAGAGCTGAACGCACACATTCATCGGAAAACGTGACGTGAAGGTAGTAGCCTTCGACTTCCCTGTACATGGGCTCTGCCATCGCCCCCTGAAGAAATTAAAAAAAAGTATGTATTAATAAATGCGCGAGATGTACACATCGCATGAGCGCATCTTCCGAATGCGTACAGCAAGCTGTTCTTTCGGGCAAGTGCTTGAGCAACGTGCTCTATAGGCAAAGGATGACAACATACGTACACAGGTGTTATTTTATGTGTTCGCCGTTCTTATTCTTCTACCGTCTCGGCTGGTTGTTGTGGCAGTTTGCACCACATATGTGAACGCAACTAAAATGTACCTGAGTACTGTTGCTCCTTGATTTCTCAAAAATAGTATGCTACCCGTTACCGAACGTCAAACGAAACACGTTACTTCATTTACTTTAAGGGTAATGCGTACCATTATAAGAGACGTGTCGTAGACAGTACGGAACTGACTTAGCGTGGAGATTGCGTGCCAACTGTGAGCGCGGAGTGAACACAGGTATAGACCCTTTCTTCAAGGGATCCACCATTTTGAATTGTCGTCACTTCCAGTATGGGCGAAAACATTGTTTTACCGTCGCCACGCCAGTACAAGAGACTTAGGATATAAGCGTGCACCGTCACACATTGTCGTTTTGCCTCCCCCTTATTTTTTTACTATTTACAGGTTAAAACGTTTTAGTATTTTTTCGTCGCCCATACCGGATACGCCTATTAGGTGATTGGGGACGAGAGTACACAGAAAAGGTCTGTGTGCTCTATAGGTGTGTTTGCCCCCTCTAAAACCTTTTCTGTGTACTCTATAGGTCTATAGGTGTTTTGCCCCTCTGGAACAGCCGCCACTGGGCAGCCGGCGGCGCCCACGGAGCATAGCCTCCTTTATACTGATAATGCCTGCCCAATGGTTGGCTTCCCCATGCTTCGTCGTCGTTGCGCCTGCTTCCCATATTTGCTACCAGAGGCGCCAAAACCCCATACAAAAATGCAGACGACTCTTCTTCGCTGCCCGCTGCTACAGTCCACTTTGATGCCGTTTGTGAACTGAATACATTCGTAACCCGTGCTACATAGCAAGCGCAGGGCACCGTCAGTATAGATTTTATATAAAAGAAGTCTTATACCTTTCTTTTAGCTTTCACGTCTTGGTTTCGTTTCTACGCTAAAATGTTACCAGACCCTGGTGCTTGTCCTATCGACAACAGAAATAGTCAATGCAAATTAAAAGGAGACAGACAGGCTGGCGGACCTTCACGACGTTGAAACAGCGACCACTGAGCGTTTAATTGCTTCTGTAGCAGAGCCGGAAAACATTCGGCCCGCGGACCCCATGTGGCACTCAAGTGGTTTTTCTCAAGACCGCGAACGAGTCCCCGCTGACCGAAAACCTGCGCACCCGTCGGAAGCACTCTGACAGAATATCTTGAGGCACATTTTCAACCTGTTCTTTTAAGCGCACAGCCCCTTGATGTTTTGACCGGTGTCTTGTGGTCCGCACTGTTTTTCACGTATGCAGTTCTAGAGCTTTAACGACTTTCTAGATAGTGGCTTGTTGGACAAGATCTTCTTGGGGTCAAGCTTGTCAGTCACGGACGCCGAGCAGTTTGTGAAAATTGACCTGAAATGCTTAGTACACAGACGTTGCAGGAAATCTTTGTAACGAGTGACATCTTTCTCTGCCTTTGCGCATTTCAGAGCCCCACGGTGAATAAGTGTATCCACCACAGTCTCAACAGCTGCATGTAAAAGGTTTTTCAGCATATTTCGTTTTTTTTTTTTCAGTTAAATCTTTACGAAGTTCTTCAGTGCATACAACACCCTCACTAGATGCTCTATTGGATAGTATAGTCCTACCCTGTCCTGGTGCCTGAGGAGGGAATCACTAGGAGAAATAGAAACCTGCTTAATGACCATTAGGGAGTGCCACACGCGAGTTCGAGTTGCACATAGGCACACAAAAGTAAGGCTATATGATGCGACTTAGAATGTAGCACAAGGAGTCAGGGCTAAGTACAAGGTGCTGAAGTGCCTATGATCAATCAATGGAATGAAATGACCGCGCGTGTACGCGTGGCGTCACGATGTGCGTGCCACGAGCCACAGACAGCCTCGTGCTATTGAGCTATGCCGGCTATAGAGCTCTGCGGGTGGAATGACGACCGAAAGAAGTTACTCGTGTTACAAAAAAATTACGTGATCAAGTGACCTATTTGATCACGTAAGGTCACGTTACCACGTAACCTAACATGAAAAACGTACGTTATCACGTAACTTAACGTGATAACGTAGCTTACGCTAGCTACAGTGAACTGTAGCAGCAGACAGCGGACAAGCGTCGTCTGCATTTCTGTATGGGGTTTTGGCGCCCCTAGCAGCAAATATGTGAAGTAGGCGCGACGACGACAAAGAAACCATTGGGCAGGCATTTCCAGTATCGGGAGGCTATGCCAAGGGATGCCGAAAGCACCGCCCCCAACCCTGTGGGGGGGGGGGGGTCTGGTTTGCCCCCCCCCCTCAAAAGCAAGTTGGTACGCCACTGACCGAGCAGTCTGACTGCGGCTTTACAACCTAAACTGTTTGCCATCTTTACGTGCGACGCTCCATGCAAAGACAGCGGGCAAAAGAGGCGCTTTATTTGAGCAATGGGCCTCCAAAATTGCGAAAGAAGCACAACTTTCGAGTGTAGACGTTTCCACTGTTTACAAAAATCACAATCCACGACCCTCTAAGTCACAGCCAGAAAATGCGCGTGCATAACACAGAAACACAACCATGAACTGGTCCTCATACGCTTTTATGAAAAGGTGTGTAGAGAGTATTCCCAAACGGCCATAGCTGCATGCGCGATTGTTGAGCGCTGCCGATCACGAGCTTCCATGGTGTCTTTTGCGACGCGCATTCCACACCTAATTAGAAAACAGAAAGTATAAAACAGAGAGGACGAAACAACACAGACATGAAAGAATGTACTCGTCTGTGTTTCGTCCTCTCTATATTCTATACTTTCTGTTTTCTAGTACATCTTACCAACACGCTCGTTAGGAAATATAACACACCCTAAAGATTGCCGGTCTTTGCAACCTTTTAATGCGAGCTCGTTCTGAGCATGCGCTCTAAACAGCACCCACAAATGTTGGCGTCTATACACTTACCTTTTTCAAAAAAGTAAACACGGTTGCTGCATACCTTCGACCATGCCGGCTCCGGAAGGGATTTGAACTCTAAATCAACAAGCTGATACAGGCTCTCTGGACGCTCGTTCCATCTGCCGTTTCCGCCACGTGCTCTACTTCGCTTCAGGGTTATGCGAGTAACATTGCAATAAAACAATTCTCCCGGATGGTAGGTTACTGTTTTTTATGCTTTCTTCTAACGCATGCCGTCCCACAGCGCAGCAACGCCGGAACCGCAGCTGGCTTCAGGACTGAGGGAAAGAAGGAGACAAGAGCGAGCGGAATATCTAAAACGCCGAGCTCTAGTTGGAATGTTTAGATAGAGTGCACCTTACTACAGCCTTTACGCCTACTCAACTAATCATTCCAATCAGAGCTCAGTCGTTTTGATGTCCCAGCGTGCTCTCGACTTCTCCCTCAGTATCTCGGCACACAGAGCGACATGCTGATAACAAACGAATCAGCGATTGCCCAGACCAAGTGTGGGAACTGCGCATGCGCAAAAAGCAGATTCGCGTTAACTGAAGCTTTTTGTGCATGCGCTGTCCCGACAGCAGCGCCACCGCAGCGGTGGGACGTCAGAGCCACGTGGTGGTGTATACCTGAGTAAAGCGAGCGTTAAAAAGGTTCAGAAACAAAATAACGTGAACGGGAGCTCTCCTCTCGCTTCGAAATCGGCGGGCGAGAAGAGCAATGCGTATCGCTCTCCCGACGTCGAGGGTATACTGTACTTGCAACTGTTGCCGCTTGGTGGAGTCGACGCGTGACAATGTCGCCTAGTAGTAATAATACCTGAGGACTGTATACTCCCTCTGGCCTATACATAGCTTGCCCCAACGTTACTAAAGCATCCATTCCCAACCCCTGCCCGTTGCAATCTGGATGAGCATCGTAACGGTGTGCGGTAGTGTATCACTACTGCGTGGTGCACGTTAAAGACCCCAGGCTAGCGGTTGTATTGCACTGGCTGAATTACTCATCTACGGCTGAGACACGCAGACGCCCACTGAGGCAGACTAACTTCGCGGCTGTATAAACATGCACGCAACAATTTGTTACTAAAACACTCAGTTGTGAAACTCACCTTTGAAACCCGGGCCGCTCGCGTACACCGAGACAAAACCAAATTAAAGCCCCTGTATCTGGGAAACGTGGCGCATTCTCTTCCTCCTCCTCCCAAAAACCCTCCTTACCCCACCTCTAACTTCCGGTTTGCGACGGAGGCGCCCTCTGGATGTTCCCAAGCGTCTCGACGTCTCTCGGTCAGCTCGAGCAGCGCGATGCCGGTCGTGTGGACTTTTCTCGCCATATAAGCGTGGCAGTGACCTCATTTTGAGCCCGCATTCGCATCGGACCGCCCTGAAGCCGCTCTGGATCTGTTCGTCCAACCGTAGATCCCGAAAGTGCTTTGGATAATCGTCCCAATCGTCCCTACCGAGTTGCATTATCGGTCAGTGTCTCGTGAGTGCATGTCTGTCCCTTCGGCTTCACGGGAATCGCAATTCGTTCTTAATCACCATATCAAACCTCCAAATTGCAATTATATTTTCCAGGATTTCAGATGATTCACTACTCCTTTTTAATATGTGGAGAGAAAGCATACTCGCGATTGTCGTAGTGGCTTTGCTCCCGCTTATATTGAAACGGTGTATAGACACATACACGTGCTCGCGCCCGCAACCGCGAGAGCGTTGCAAGCTATGAACTTTGTGCGAAACAAAACGTGGTACGCGAGCACGTACGCAACACTTGACGAGCGAGCGTACTCCGCACCTCCGCACGCACCCGTAAGTGGAAACGACGCCGACGCTTCCACTTACGAGCAGGAGCAGGCCGTTTTGAACGATGCTCACTTCCACGGCACGGGCGTCCGTACATGCCAGCCGGCAGTGCTGTGCTCGCTACTACATCGCTCGCGCTTACGGTGGAGTGGAGTGCTTAACTCGCTCTAAATAGATTTCTTTTTGCATTCTGGTGGGCTTGATACAGAGCACCTACATCGCATAACTTTGCGGCCCCGTCGGTTGAAATCTTTTCGACCGATTCGGTAAAGCAAGATAATAGAGAGTTTTAGTAGATCGTTCCGATACCTCCGATAACCTCCCGATAACGATACTATATATGTAAGCGCAAAGGCGGAGGCAGAGCATCGGGTATCGTTATCGGAGTCATCGGAACGATCTACTCTGAAACTCTCTAATAGAGAGTTTAGTAGATGGTTCCGATACCTCCGATACCCCCGATAACGATACTATATATGTAAGCGCAAAGGCGGAGGTGAGTATCGGGTAGCCGTTATAGGAGTCATCGGAACGATCTACTACCAAACTCCCTAATAGAGAGTTTTAGTAGATCGTTCCGATACCTCCGATACCCCCGATAACGATACTATATATGTAAGCGCAAAGGCGGAGGCAGAGTATCGGGTATCGTTATCGGAGTCATCGGAACGATCTACTGAAACTCTCTAATAGAGAGTTTTAGTAGATGGTTCCGATACCTCCGATACCCCGATAACGATACTATATAGTAAGCGCAAAGGCGGAGGCAGAGTATCGGGTATCGTTATAGAGTCATCGGAACGATCTACTAAAACCTCTAATAGAGAGTTTTAGTAGATGGTTCCGATACCTCTGATACCCCCCGATAACGATACTATATATGTAAGCGCAAAGGCGGAGGCAGAGTATCGGGTATCGTTATCGGAGTCATCAGAACGATCTACTGAAACTCTCTAATAGAGAGCTTTAGTAGATCGTCCGATACCTCCGATACCCCGATAACGATACTATATATGTAAGCGCAAAGGCGGAGGCAGAGTATCGGGTATCGTTACAGGAGTCATCGGAACGATCTACTAAAACTCTCATCAGAGAGTTTTAGTAGATGGTTCCGATACCTCCGATACCCCCGATAACGATACTATATATGTAAGCGCAAAGGCGGAGGCAGAGTATCGGGTATCGTTATCGGAGTCATCGGAACGATCTACTAAAACTCTCATTCCTCCGAGGTTCATTTTCCGTTCCAGACGGGATACTGAAAAACTTTCCGGTTGACTTCTCCACAGGCACAGCAGCCCGTCAGCTGCGGAGTAGGAAACAGCTTGGGAAAGTAATGGCGGCGGGAAGTTCAAAACCGAAAGCAGGATGTCACGTGACCACTGGCCAATAGTGTGCGCGGCAGCTTGTTCAAAGGATGGCGCCACTTTTGCCAGGATAGATGGGCTTTAAACTAAATACCATTACAGCGGCGTCTTTTAGCGGCGAGTCCAAAAAACATTAAAGTTGCTTTATATAGTTACTGCGAGATGGCACGGCGAGATGGCGCCACCGGCCTTTGCGCGACTCGATGTGAACCGATCCGTGCCGCCGTGCATTTTCCGGAAAGACCGCTGCGGGAGGAATGGCGGCATTGCGATCGCGGAGCCACTTTTTCGAAGCAGGCTCCTGTGGCAGTTTCCCAACTGAGTTTAGTAACGTTGGCTTGCCAGTAACATCATTCGAGGCCAAGCCGGTATTTTATGTGCCACGAGTGTTGGGCTCACCGTGTTAGTTTCACACCGCACAAATAGTAGCTCGAGGAAACCAGTAAGTAGAAAGAACCGTTCGAGCGACACCTGTAAGCTATGTATCTCAGGTATTATTCACTGGGTGCCATACGTGAGCTCGTCATTCAGGGCGTATCAGGGGGAAGAGGGGAAGTGGAGTGACGTGGTCAGTCTGGCAGAGGTCCCCGCATCCTCAGATCAAGCTCCTATCTATCGGCTGCGAAGGACGGCGATCTTGATGGTGTGAATGAACGTTGCAGAAGCACTGTGGAAGCTTTAACATGCAACGTAGTAAACTCGATAGCATCCTCCACCAAGTCACATTCAGGACTAAGTAACTCCACGAGCGAGCCATACGGCCGCGAACTGGCGCTGCTTCTATGGGCCCGTGACGTGGCGGCATTCCAACGGAGCTTCGCAAACCGCCATCAAAAGGCATAATTTCTTCCTTCGACAACCAAGTACTGTAAGACCTACTTTGCGCACAACGTATACGCGAAAAACATGCTCTTTTTTTTTCTGTGACACCACGTATAGTATACACTGTTTATTTGTGCGCTTATTTTGGCGGGACCACGGATTAATGCCTCGACGATCAACCGCAGTTCCTGCAACAACAAAAAAAAGGACCAGGGTTAATAATTTATGGTAGGTCACAGTCATCCCACAAGCTCATGACGTTCGTCCCACGAGTCTCCAACGCGATTCGTTCCTTGAGGCGCTTCACCTGTTCAGCCGAAAAATGACTCCTCCAGTCTCCGACTATACCCTTGCGCAACAACGTTGTGACTTCGCCAGCATCCTTCACCCGTTGAGGCGCTCTCTCCTCGTATGACAGACGCTCCTTGAGCGATGTCTTCTCGCCGTCGCTCAACATCTGCCTCATCGTCTCCAGACTTGTCCTCGCCAGAACCTCGTTCAAAGCCACGGGGTCGGCTCGGAGCCTCGTGCCGTGATTCTCCCCGAGAAAGTCGGCGATCTTCAGCACCCACGCCGCGGTGTCCTTCTTGAGGCCTTCGTAGGTCAAGAGAAGAACGTTTGGATCGTCTCGACGCTCGTACCAGGGCAGCAGGTGGTCGAAGTAGTCCCCGTACGCCAGCGCACCCTCGACGAACATTTCAAAGAACTCGCTGAACGTTCCATCCGCAAACTGGTGGTCGGGCTTGTTCTTGGCGTGGTAGAAGAAAGACACGCAGCAATCGTACGGGTTTCGGCAGACGTAAATGTACCGGGCGTGCTTCGAGAACAGTGTCGAGCGGAAAGGCATGTGGGTCTTGATGGCTCCTGGTCGCGACATGTCTCTGACAGACTGGGCGCCCTTCAACTCCAGGAACGGCATCTTTCGCCGAAAGTCTGCCACGATGTTTGGAGGTGGTCGATCGTTCAAAATGTTGTAGACAATGTGCTGCGTCCACGTGGTGCCGCATTTTGGATAACTCACGATGAACAGGTCTCCGGGCTGCGGCTCGTAGTTTAGTGCAGACCGGACGCATTCCTCATTGAAGGCCTGCGGAACGCAGTATCCGTCTACGTTCTTGTACACTGCTCTCGGCATGGCGTCCTAGAAAATATAAACAGACTTTTGAATACCAAGGAAACTGAGAGCATCTTATTATCGCTCCGCAGCGAATGAGGTCGTGACATTGTCGAATTAAAATGCCGAGCAACGGATAGCAAAGCGAGAGGCATGAACAGTATGATTTATTCATTTATGAAGCTGTCAGTGATTATGCGAAATAATGTGACAACGTGTGGATCTCTCCTACACATGAGAAATGTGTGCGTGTGTGTTTAGTGGGGCGAAAACTATATCTTCGAAAGAAACGGTATTTTGCCTAATTACCGTCATCAGCGCTATCTGTCATTATTTTTTGTGCAGCCTCAACGAAGGTTTTGTTAAAAAAACTTATTAGCACGTGTATACCTGCTTGAGAGTTCAAGATTTGATTACCTCCATCGCTGAGCAAAATTATGCAGTCAAGAAGGCGTGAAACCGGGGTCACACTGCTTATACATCATTCCAAAGACAGTCTGTATACAGATTCGAACACCAGCTACCGCGAGATCCGTGCTTCGAATGCCGCATGGCAGTGATTTCAAGGAGAACACTTGGCAGGCGGCATTCGAACCAGGGATATTGCGGCTACTCGTGCTTGCAGACTGTCTTTTTGTATGATGGCATGAGCAAGCAGAGTGACCCCGACTTACGAGATGCGATCGCATACCTGTCTTTAATGTTTCTTGGTTATCAAAGTTAAGGATAAAAATTGTTTTGGTTGATTGCATGAAAAACGATCTGCGTGCGGTAAAGGTCCCCGGAAGGTTGCAGCCATTATGTTCCGGCGATATGTCGTTATCAAAGAAGGGGCCCTTTCCAACGCGGCGAAAAGCGAGCAGCGCTTTTGTCCTTTCCGGAAATGCTGAAGCAGGAACAGGAGTCGAAAAAAACTGAAACGTTAGATTCTTAGAAAGCGCGAGTTTAGACCGTCTTTGTGGTATGGCGACATTGTTCCGCGCTGTAGATGAGTAATTTAGCCAGTGCAGTACGACTGCTTGCCTGAGGTCTTCAACGTGCATCACGCGGTAGGGGCACACGACCGCACGCCGGTATGACAGTTATTCTGACCTCAACGGGCAGGGGTGGGGATAAAACCCAGGATCCCTTGTTTCTGCAGCGCGCAAGTCCCTCGCTCTGGTCCTGGCCAGGCCTTCGCTATCAGTCGTTCTGAGTCTCATGTTCAGCTGCAGCTGCTACTGCAGTGGGGAGTACAAAATGGCAGCGGTGCCCACGAGATCAATCAAGCCCGAACCTCGCTCCTGAACACACTGCTATGTACCAAAATGGCGGCGGCCCACAAGAATTACATGTTATTTAAATCTGCAGGACGGCGAAAGGCGGAGTTCGGCTACCGTTCTCTTCTAGATTGTCCGTGATCGACAGGCCTCTTGACAAGCCGTTAACTGATCCCTGCATTATCACTTTTGTCGAGTGTGCACCCTATATGCCCCAATAAGTACGTTTTCTCATATAGGCAGACTAATAATAAATATTTTATTAGGGGGAATACAGGACGCTCACGAAGAGTATACAATCGAAAACGTCGACGACGAAGAACCTCAGAAACACGCGTGCACGCGGCGGCAACGGTACCGTCTTCGCATCCGCAACCTCTTCGATGTGTTTTGCGTTTGTCTCTCAAGTTTAGCGTTCAATGCGCCGCCAGTACGCGACGCCCGTGTCTCGAGCGTCCTTTGGAAGCAAATGGCAGCGCAGCACTGAAATGAGCGGCTTTTGGGTGCGAAAGGAGTCGCAGCACCCGCTCGTGGCATGTGTCATGTGCGCGTTTCCACAACTATGGTTGGCGGTACTTAGGCGTGAATTTTATCGAGTGATTTTACCGCGACTCCGTAAACCGCACCGCATTCCGAAGTGTCGCCTGTTCACGTCCTCTAAGGGCCCTGTCGCATTGGGCAACACGACGGCAACAGCAACACAACACGTTGTCCAAGTGTCGGGCAGCTTGTTGCTCGCTCCCCGTATTGTCCGACAAACCTGTCACATCGCGGCAACAACACGACAACACGGACAGCAACTAAAATGTTGCCTTATGACAGCTTTCGGCAACAAAAACAGCAGCAACTCGTGTACGTTCAGACTGGTTTTGAAATTAGAACTGCCGAGAGACCAGCTCACATTACTGATGGTGAAATAAAATGGCATGCCTACTCACCCGCTGATAAAGTATAATAAAAATAATCCAGGAAAGCGAAGATTAAGAAATCGAAGCATTAAAACGACCTTTCTGATCATGATTGTTGATGCTTGGAACTTGGAAACAGCCGCTACCAGACACCTGACTTGTTTTAAAAATACCCAGGACATTTTGGCGAATGAAGCGATCACAGAGCAGGCGGTATAGGCAAATAGACAGTGATGAAAATGTTTATTCCACCGATTGTAATGAAGGCCGATCGTGTCGGTGTCGCAGTTTTGAAGCACTGTCAGTTCAGCTCAACACCACGCTACAAAAGACGCTTTGGGGTACTGCCGGTGCTAACTCAATTTTACAGTAGAAATAGGAGTTACATGAAAGAACCGGACAGAAACACTTCATACAGTGGCGTAAATTCCGAACACATATCAGCGATGTCACTTTCGACTTTCCTCGGTTAGGGCTATCTGCTTTGTCAGCGAATGAAGAACATTTTGATAAAATAAAGGGTGGAAAGTACTCCCCGTGTCAAGTTTTCTAATCACAGGCACTGGTTGATGTCGTCTCGCGGTAATTTCCGGCTCTTCGAACGCGCTAGCACTTTGTAGAGTAACATTTCCAGCGACGCCGCGCCGCACACGAACGAAGGTAAACAATCAAGATGGCAAAGTCTTCCCCGTGTTGTCCCCGACGTCAGTGCGGTGTGAAAGGATTGTCGGACAACAAATCGGACAACACGGTTGCCGGGCGGCAGCAACATGTTGCCCGACTGTTGTTGTTGCCGCGAGGTGACAGGGTCGCCAGCCACACGATTTCCTCGTGTTGCCGGATAGAGTTGTCCAACTCTGTCCGGCAACTGAGGGCAAGAGGTGTTCATAATAAACCACTCCACTAGGGAAGGATTCGGCGCGGGCCTCGTTTTGTCTAAAGCAAATAAGGAGAGTGTCCTGCATACCCCCTAGTAACGTGTTTGTTAATAATACGCGTAGGCATGTCATCTTTCCCTTTCTCAACAGTAAAACAGCAACAGCAACCAACGCCACTAGTGCTCGCGTTTGTTCCTTTTGTCAGAACAGCAAAAGTCTGCGAAACGGAATGGAAAGACAAAACAACGCGCCGCTTCTCACGAGCTCCCGTCAAACGCTATGCAGCGCGCAGGACGCGCGAACGTCGCGAGTGTATACCTTTGCATCGGCCGTCCTGAAGTTTCCGGGTCCGGCGTACAAGGACGGCTGCAAACACGAAACTGCCTTCGAACGCAGCTGCTTCTGCTCACACGTCAACGCCGCGCCAGCGACCTTGAGGCGTCTGCACACGAGCGAACTCACTCGATCATTACGCGCCCATGCAACACCCCTAGAAAACAAGGCCGCACTACTGATTTCTGTGACGTCACCAACTGGAGGCCAGCGCTGGGTCCTGATGGAACAGTGCAGCACCTCCACGTTCAGGAGGGAACTCACATTGGGACTCACGTTCTCACTGATCGAACACGACTCTCAGCCAAGCCCTGACGCAGTGCTCATATCGCATCTGTTCCTCGCTCTGCCTTCTGATTAGGAAACGTATACAAAACCGAGCACTATACGGACTCGTTATCGCGATGGCCTACGGCTCTCGCTCGACAGAGGCTCTCAGTCTACTCGAACGTTATCTTCTAGACAATGAAAGTAATAGACGTCGCTATCTATTCTGTCCGCCGTGCCTGTAGGGTGATCGACCCGTCCCGGGACTTGCGGGACTGTCCCGCAGTGAGGGCTCGTGTCCCGCGTCCCGCAAGAAATTCCCAAATCTTCTAAATGTCCCGGATTTCATACTGTCGTAAAATTCACTCTGCAACTTATGGTGCTGCCGAACAACAGGGCACGGGGAAGCGAGGAGGTCGCTGGTAATCGTGTGAATCGCAATGGTACGCCATTTTCTATCCAAGAATTGCGGGAAGCGACCGTCGTTCTTGCAGGAGAACCGACGCGCATGCTTCGTTGTGCCTCTCTCCTTGGTGGCAAAATATTGTAAGAAAAATTACTTGCCAAAAGTTTAAATATAAAATATTGTAATTATTTTCAAATCGCTGTGTCAATGCAAAAAGGTTGCTGTGAATTTTTTTTTTTATGAAGACAGCACACAAGACAAAAAGCCTGCAACTTACAACTGTCGAAAAAGAACATAATGTTAAAAGTTTGTTTAGGACCATGCCAATAAACTGTGTTGTTGTTGTTGTTGTTTTGTGAAGACAGCTGCATTAGGCAAAAAGCCTGCAACTTAGAACGGTCGAAAAAGAACATAATGTTAAAAATTTGTGAGAACCATGTTGATAAACTGTACGTTTTTTTTTTTATGAAGACAGTTACACAAGGCAAAACGCCTGCAACTTTCAACGGTCGAAAAAGAATATAATGTTAAAAATTTGTGTAGGACCATGTTGATAAAAGTAAGCGTTGACAGGAAACAATAGCCATGCTGCACTTGATTTTTATGCTTTCAACATCGACACATTTAAAACATATTTGGCATAAAAATATATCACTGGGAGTAAAAACTATTTTAGCCTAATTGTTGCAATACAATTTGCAGGTGTACAAACAACACAAGCCATTAAATGTGTTAAAAGAGCCTCGGTTCAAGTGCGTGTTCATAAATCCCCCCCCCCCCCGGCGTGTCCCACATTTCGCTAGCAGAAAGGTGGTCACCCTACGTGCCCTAGAGTGGAAGCGATCGCGGACAACATCTTCTAGATAAGAAAGGCGTAATGCTGAATGTTTGGCCTTACCTAAAACCGCAGTCACTCTGCTCGTGGACATCGTACAAAAGACACGGTTTTCTGAAAGAATTATCTGCGCCTCAAGCATGCTCCAAGCACGTTTACTTCATGCATATGTATTCTTCGAACGTGTCTGCTCTGCAGGGAGATTTTATGACCAACGTGACAGAACCCTCGTATGCTAGGAAGAAACGCACCTCAGCCAGTGGCTGCAGAACGTCCTAAGACTGTCCAACATGGTCCACATGTTGGACACGAGTGCTGGGTCAGCACTCGTGTCCAGCATGTCTTAGAGTCGTGTTCAATGAGCAAGAAGACGAGTCCGAAGCTCACGCACTCCATAAGCGGTTCATACTACGATTACGCTTCCAAGTCACGTGATTTCTGCGGCATTGTTCGGTGAACGCGATTGAAAGAAGGGGCTGCAAGAGTCCCATCTCGTTTCATATCCGACTATGACGGCAAAAGTCCCCTGTATTAGTAGGTTTCTCATGTTGGCGAGATACTTTGCGATGGTACAAGGCAAAACGAATCACAGTAACAATCAGGTAAACCGTAAACGTAATGAACGAGGGCACGGCAAGGCAGGCCGAAGTAAGGATTATTAGGGGAATTTAAAGGCACGTGGTTCCTGAATTCTTGAATTAAACTAAAAGGCTATCGACAATAGTATGTTAGCGGGTGACGTTCAAAATCTAGCACTGCGGCCTTGTCATCTGGAAGGTGCTGACGCAGAGCAGTTGCTCGCCTGCCCTCGCCCGATCACTTCGATAACCTCCATCGTTGGATCTATACAGTTAAGGTCCGTTCACATCTTGCGACCGAGTAAGACCGAGAGAGACCAGACCGGTTTTTAAGCCTTCTTGCGATGTCTTAGGACCGCTGCAGCGCATCCGGTTCTAAGACGTCGCAAGAGGCATAAATACCGGTCTGGTCTCTCTCGGTCTTACTCGGTCGCATATAGACTTTTTTTGTGTACTCTTGTCCCCAGCCACCTAATAGGCGTATCCGGCATGGGCGATGAAAAAATGCTAAAATGTTTCAACCTGTAACTAGTAAAAAAATAAGGGGGAGGCAAAGCGATAATGTGTGACGGTTACGCTTATATCCTAAGTGTCTTCTACTGGCGTGGCGACGGCAAAGCAATGTTTTCGCCCATACTGGAAGTGACGACAATTCAAGATGGCGGCGCCCTTGAAGAAAAGGTCTATATGTGAACGGCGCTTTCAAGTTCTATACAGGCTGTTCCCGGCATTCCATGCGTTGCTGCGGACGGCGCTGCGCGCTTTGCGAACGGTTCATTGAAATACAAGCAATGTGCCTGTGAGCACGTCAGCAATTCCTAAGGCAACAAATGTGTGTCGTGTCGTCAACATTTCACGTGGAATATTATTTCTCGATGTGCGGACTCGTGGAAAAAAGCGTTGGCAAAAACAACCCCTTCCGAAATGTTTTCCAGCGAATTTGCTGTCGCTTCCCCGTAACGGTAATGTAGCACCCTTACACACACCCACAAAGAAATGTTGCATCCATAAAAAGACTTTTCCTGGAACTCACACCTATGTGACTCACACCCTTTCAGAACCCTTATTTCATACCATTTTTTTATTCTAAAATACGGTGATGATGCATTGAACACCCTTAACTTTTAAAGGGAATAAAAAGGCTGTGTAAAAGGGCAAAAATGCTGAACGCTTCATAAAGTCTTGAGGTTACAGCACACTAGACGAGGAACAAAACGAGGGACACACAAAGAGACAATCACAAGCGCTGACTTACAACTCCTTTGTATTCTTCTACTTTCTCTTCGCGACACTTGTTTGAATACCAGATCGGTTATAAATGAAATGAGGGAAAACCAAAATTATTCTCACAAGCCACTGCGATCATCGGGCTAAATATTCTTTTCTTGATAGCCCTAGGGATGAGCTACTGACACAATTATCTCCTATTCTAGTTCACTGTAACAAAGGAGTTGTAAGTCAGCGCTTGTATTTGTCTCTTAGTGTGTCTCTCGTTTTGTCCTCGTCTAGTGCGCTGTAACCTTAAGATGAATCACCAACTTGCCCAAGCTTCCACCTTAACGGCCATCATAATGGTGCTGCCGTAACACCCCTAGGGTGTTAGCCCTCCGACAAGCCGATTTGGACCCTTACAAAAACACGGAAATGAAGAAAAATATTTTTATATGAATGGCCTAGGTGAAACACGTATTTCACACACACAGAAAAAAAATGAAAAGCATGCGAACAAAGATTGCTTTAGAGAATTCTTATTTTCTCCGAACAATAAAAGAGTGGAATGCCTTGCCAGAAAACGCTGCTGAGGCAAAAAGTGTGTCTGATTTCACAAAGTGCCTATAGACATGTATAACTAATAGACATTGTGTACATTTTGGTCTTTATCTTGGAATTTTACACATGTGGGTTCGGTGTGCTCGATGTGTTTGGTACTTGTGATTGTGTCATTGTTTTTTTGCTCACTCCTACCATAGTCCCTTTTAACAAAGGGACTGATAGTATTTTAGAATAAATAAATAAAAGAAAACAAAAAAATGGTTACTGTGTCTTGGTGTCGTTACAAGCTCGAGATGCTTGGGTTTTTGCGTCGCGACGGAGCAACGCTATTCTAAAACTTTCTTGCGTTACGTGCGCTAACGCAAGCGCTAAATTTAGCGCTAGCGTGCACTAAACTTGTCTACGTTATTGTAAAACTCCCTATTGACGTATCGTACGCATCGCAGTATGTAACGGCGAGCACCTCAGCGAACTGTCGGTTTTCTTAACACTTGCATTACTTCGATATACTTTTCTGTCGCTTCACTAAAGCCAGCTGCTGCTGCGGAGTTGCAGCTGTGTAGCGGCATGCGATGGCAGATGTGACGGGAAAAAATAACTTCATGCGAACTCCCCATGCAGTCTCTGACGCGAAGTAGAGCACACGTGGTAGAAACGGTAACTAGAATGATAGACCAAAATCGGTTTACTTTTTAACCTGGTGTTCAAACCTCTCTGAAGTTGCCAGGTTTGGTCACATCAAAGCCACAGCGGCCGCATGCACAGTTTGAAACGGTAAGAGTACGCAAACGTTGGCTTCGTTCGCACTTTTGGGGCTCTGTAGTTCAAACAAATCAACCCTTTTGCCCGCCGTCTTTGCGATGAGCGTGAAACGTAAAGATGACATAAAATTTAGGCTCCAAGGTCTAGCGTGGTTTCACATCGCTCAAGCAGTCTGTCTGCCCATGCATGCACAGTTCCTCTTTTGTTACAGCGTCCCTGTCCTTGCTCCGAGTAACCTTTTGTACCCAGGAAAGCCTGGTGTGACGACGACGGTTTGAGAAGAAGGTCACATTTTTGTCCAATAAAACTTTAGTCATGACGTGACGATGAGAGCTTTAATGACTGGGCGTAAAAACCAGCAAGGCGTCTGCAAAGCCGCGTTTTTTCAGAAGCTCAGACACTGAGATCCTTTTAGCAAGTAAATGAACCCGTCTTTCACTGACATTTCGGCAGCACGGCTTAAGGTGAACATTGGGATTTTTCGTATATAGTACGGTGCGCATTGCAGCCCCTGCGGGTACGTGCTCTATCCCTGATCAAAGTGACGCCACAAGCTCTCGCCCGTTTTTTACCCAAAGCTCGTGCGTGCTATCTATAAAGAGTTCCTAATTATGGGACGCGTAATTCGTTCCATTTGAGACTCGGTGGATATAACATGTTAGTATTTGAGACAGCGAGGAGTAGAAGTACTTGGTTACATTTTTAGTAGCATGCATATATCTGGTGCGAAATGTGCATACCAACAGCCGTGTAAGACCGCGCGCGCCCCTTATGCACGGCACGCATGCGCTGCGCCTAAGCGTGTTTTCATTTTTGTGTGTGATGCTGTTGTTGTTGTTCGCGGCGCCGTCGTCTGGGTTGGTCGAGGCTAGCGAGCCATTTGATCCGTGTGTAGGAAGCATTCACTGGGCGCCATATTTGAGGGCGATGTTTAGAGCGCACGCTCAAAACGAGCTCACATTAATAGGCTGCTCGCTTATCGGCTATAGAGGTTCACCACGCTGGTCAGTCGCTTATTGGCTATAGTGGTTCACCACGTGGCACCGGCAAGGTTTAAACTAATTGGCCTGTTCTGACCAGAAAGCATTTTCGAGGGAGCGAGATCTCCCAGTAGCACCTAGAAGACGCTAGCGCCTTTCTTCCCGAACGTTATCACTATAGAGAATTCAAGCAGCGCAGCCAGCGCTACGTGCAGCGTCTCACCAGAAGCCCGACGCTAGCACGTGGTGACGCCAAGACGGACACGTCTGCTGCTTTGCGGCGTCTCTCATCGAACTTCAGCGTGTTTGCCGGTGGCGCGGGTAGGGATCCAGGAACGATGACGTCATGCGCATGCCTTGTCCACTAGGTGGCAATGGATGTATAGACCTTTTCTGCAAGTGCGCCGCCATCTTGAATTGACGTCACTTCCAGTATGGGCGAAAACATTGTTTTGCCTTTGCCACGCCAATAGAGGGCATTTAGGATATAAGCGTAACCGTCACACTTTCTCATTTTGCCTCCCCTTTATTTTTTTACTATTTGCAGGCTGAAACGTTGGATTATTTTTTCGTCGCCCATACCGGATACGCTTATAAGGTGGCTGGGGACGAGAGTACAAGAAAAGGTCTATAGTCACTGCTCCGCCAACTCCCAACTCAGTGAGCTGTAGATATCCTGAAAGTAAACCGGCGTAAATCTCAACATGCGAAGTCCCCTTTCTCATTGTCCACACCATGGAATTGACCAGCTCAGACTGTGCCAAGCTGTCATACCCAGCAACAAATGAATCTTTACTGGCCGAGACAATAGAAAAGTTAGAACCGCCAACACGTAAAAGGATACCTGTGTAGGAATGCTGCCGATGTAATGGCTGTTGTTGAAGACTTGCCTGAAAGAACAGCTCGCTGCATTCTGGACACTTCAGCGTTCGATGTTTGCATCCCGCGAATTCATCGCTACATTGTTTTATTAATATCATTTCCACAGGTGGCGATGGCAGACACCATGTACAGAAAGGTTGAAGGCTACTACCTACACGTTGCGTTTCCAGATGAATGCGTGCGTTCAGCCCTGAGGTACGAGCCTCGACCTGGAGATCTCTTCATCGTCAGCTACCCGAAGTGCGGAACAACCTGGATGCAACACATTGTCTACGGCATCTTCCACGGTCGTTCGCCGCCGAAGGACGTCCTGACTTATTACCGAGAGATGCCCTTCATAGAATTCCAAGGAGCGGACTCGGCAAGAGACATGCCGAGACCAGGAGCCATCAAGACCCACATGCCCTTTCAGTTGCAACCTTATTCGAAGGACGCCAAGTACATATACATCACCAGGAATCCGTACGACTGCTGCGTCTCCTTCTTTTACCACACCAAGGCCATGCCCGAGTACAGGTTTAAAGACGGTACGTTCGACGAGTTCTTTGAGATGTTCATCGAAGGCACTGCCGACTTTGGCGACTACTTCGACCACGTGTTGTCCTGGTACGAACACCGGAACGATCCCAACGTACTTTTCCTGACCTACGAAGACCTCAAGAAGGATACCGCTGCGTGGGTGCTCAAGATCGCCTATTTCATCGGAGAGGAATACGGCAGAAGACTTCGAGAGGATCAGAGGGCTCTGGATGCGATATTGGACAAAACAAGCTTCAGAATCATGCAGCAAGAGGGGAATTGTTCTTTCAAGCAGTTGTACGAGGACATCAAGACGATCCCGGAAGGGGAAAGACCGGAGTGGTTCAGTTTTGTGAAAAAGGCTATGGGTGAGGACGTGTTGCAGAACCCGATGAATGGCGATTTTGTGCGCAAGGGAGTTGTTGGCGACTGGAGGAATCATTTCTCGGCTGACCAGGTCAAACGCCTCAAGGAGCGCATCGAGCTCAAAACACGTGGTAAAGACCTCATGGACTTGTGGAAAGACGCCGACATTCCATAATGTTAACGTTGACTTAGAATTTTGCACCTAGCTCTAGTGTGAGAATTTTTTTGTTGTTGGATCTGTTGGCACCCATGAATGTGCCTGAAGGAAAGGAAGTAAGTAGAATTTATGTTGTCTTGAAAATTCTCGTTAAGGCAGGCGGGGCAAATAAAGTGAATTTAAATATTCCTATGGAACTGCACCACCATTTCATAAATCCGACAACTTGAGATAATCTTTTACGCATATTATAATGTTCGTTAGTTTTCGGAAGTGACTGTAACGATATTTCGCCACATTTTCAAGGCGGTGACGAATTTCGGTAATGCTTTAATTTTCGACGAATTAACGAGTGACGCTGTTTAGTTACATATTTTTGTAACGCGCTCAACACTGGCATGATACGGCTTTAGTTTACTGCTTTAGCTTACACCAACGCTACTAAAACAACACTGTTGGAAACTGCCATAGAACCGGCTTCAAAAAAATGACTCCGATCCGTACTCGAGAATCGAACTAAAGGCGATCGCAACGCCGCCATTCCTCCCGCAGCGGCCACTCCGGAAACTGCACGGCTGCACGTATTGGTTGCATTCGATAGCGTGTGCTGTGACTGTTCTATTTTAGCCAATGTTGATTTTAAATTTATCGGCCATTTTGGCGCAGAAACACATATACGGTGGAAGAGGCTTCAGGGATGCCCACCCCCGTCTCCCAAGCGGACGCGCTGCGAATTATCAACCAAGCTAGGACGCGCTTAGGTCGGGACGCGTTACCTGAAATCATCGGTGAGGCATGGTTGTATAAAAACGATTTTAATTGTGCCGGAAAACCTCGTAAACTAGGATTTTATGAAAACATCACGCTCCTGTTATTCTGGACTAATCTCCAATAAAAATGTCTTCAAAACGTGCTTTTTCCGTTTGTTTTCACGCAAAAACATGCTTTCTAAACGCTCATACTGACCACAGTCAAACAAAATGAGCAGCCATCTTGGCGCCATCGAGCCTAGGAGTTTCGGTACCCTGACTCTAGTTCAGGTCGAGTCGCGCAAGGGCCGGTGGCGCCATTTCGCAGTATGCTATATAAATTAACTTTTATGTTTTGTCACGTCGCTCAAAGGCGGCGCTGCTTATCAGTTTAGGGAGCCTACATCCTTGGACTATATAGTATGTAGGCTCCCTAATTTAGTTTGGTCTCAGTGGGCGCGAGCGGTCCGGGTTTCAAGGGTGAGTTTCCCAACTGAGTGTTCTAGTAACGTTGGCTTACGCCTACACCAAAATATAGGTTGAATGTAGGCCTTTGAAGCAGCGGTTGTAGAAGAGGAGTATTAAAGCGGAGCTTTGTCTATGAATCCCCATGTTGCACTTGTATATAGCTGTCATACAGGCGTACCTGCGGTTAATTTTACTATATACTTCTTTTCCTTGTTGCTCTAGAACGATTCTGTCTTTGCATACTAAATTCGCTAAGACAAGGACAGACGAAGAAGTGGACAGGACAGGCGCTAACTCACAACTGACGGTTTTAAATACAACGAAAAAGAAGAAAGTGAAGGAAGTGGCCGGTGATAAAAAAAGGAGAAGAAATAATTATAATGTAATTAAATGCAAAGGTGCAAGCGAATTCTATTTCGAGCCGGGGCGTTCTGAGAAAGGAGCTTGTTACTAAAACACAGTTGACCGAAACAAAAATATTAAAAATTAAACAAAGGTAATGAATTTGAACTACGAGGGGCGTTCATAAAGTTCGTGTTATTGTCACGAAGGAATAGAGATTCAGCAATCAAACTCGAGTAGGAGTTGAGACTTTCTCTACATGTTCGCCACCAAAAGTTACCCACTTTTTACAGCGATGCACCACATGCGGGAGGCCATTGTTATAGAACTCCTCGTCTTGAGTGTTCAGGAATCGCTCCACTTCAGCAATCACTTGGTCGCCGTCCTTGAAAAGCTTTCCTATTATTTGGCCACACTAGAAGCGTCTGTGTTATTTAACCAAAGTGTCATAAACTAGGGCGTTGTCCCCGAACAACGCTCCCAGATTGGAATGAATATCCTTGGCATTGCTTCCCTTCAAATGAAAAAACGGATCACTCCATGTGCTTGGCACCGACGGGTGGTGCCAGTTTTGTTTCGACTCCCTGGCGGCGTTCCGAGCTACTATAGCATGCAATGTTTATACTGTGCGGAAACTAGAGGGACGCGCGCTCATGTTGATGCCCGTTTTGTTCTGCTTTATTTAATTTTTTGTGCCGATAATATGAACTTTATGAACGCCCCTCGTATATACGATAAAAAATAATTAGTAGGGTGTGCGAATATTGAATTTTTCGAATACGAATCGAATACGAATAAGACAAAAATCGGGTTTCGAATATCGAATCGAATATCGAATATGTGTCTAGTAAACAAAAAATTAAACAATAGGTCACAGCAGGTTTTATAGCCTTTTTAAAATAAATCAATGCAACTGCATTTTACTGGGCAGCAGCAGACTAAAGATACTTCTCGTAATGCACTCATTACAAATCATCGTGCAGGAAAATTAACTGCTCAACGTGTTCAGAAAGTAAGCGCTCCCTACGCGCCGTGACAACATTTCCGCCAGTTAGAAAGACCCATTCACTCGGGAAACCTGCAAAATTTCACTAAACTTTGAAGAAGTACGACTTATGGACAGTGTTTCCCGGCTGCAAAACGAATATTTCGAATATTGGGAAACAAATAATTTAGAAAGTAGTTTTTTTATATTTTTATAAAATGGTTACCAATATAAAATTGAAAATATGCACTTTTAACGCTTTGATTAGTTATTAATGTGAACCAGTAATGCCTGTAAACCCAACAAATAGTGCATTTTTCCTCCGCCAAGTAAAATCAGGTCTTTTTTTTTAATTTTCGCGCATGCGCACATTAGTTAAGCTTCAGTGGAACCTTTGTCGAACATCACGTTGAAAGTTTGAAAAGTTGAACTTGGTCGCACTCGACCCTGGGAAGGTTCGCGACATCCCTAGTTTTGACTGCGCGGGAGTGGCAGGAGTTGTTGTCGATGGCGATGCAATGCTCTGTTCGCACCTAGCTTTTTCTTTTTAGATAACACTCTCGAGATTTATTTTATAGTTATATTTCGCTCTCGAGGTTTATTTTATTGTATCAATTTATAGAACGCGCCATTACATCACATACTGCTATAAAAGTGCCACACAATAAAGGGCTTGGTGTAAAAGAAACCAAAACTGATCCTCTCTTGCTGCCATCAGACAGATAGAAACGGGGAAGACCAATAACGCTCGCATCATACGCCTTTCTCAGTGAATAAACATTTATAGGGTAATGCGTTGCAGGCAAATTATTCGTTACTTGCTCGAATATTCGAAGTTTGTGCGAATATTCGCAACTTTTCCCGAATATTCGGTTTTGGCCGAATATTCGGGAACTTCCGAATATGCAATTTTCGAATCGAATACGTTTCGAATAAGATAAATATTTGATTCGTATTCGAAATTTCGAATATTCGCACACCCCTAATAATTAGTCGTTAGTTGTTTATACGGCAGAAGTTTAGTCTGCCAGAACATGGCGACATTGTTACCCACTGTAGATAAGCAATTTAGCCAGCACAGTGACTGCTAGCCTGGGGTCTTTAACGTGCACTACGCAGTTCTGATACACGACCTGACGCCGGTACGATGCTCGCGCCGGATCGAAACGGGCACGGGCTAGGGGCTCGAACCCAGGATCCCTGAGTTCTGCAGCGCGAGCTTTCGCTCCACACGCTCCAAGCTGGAGTGCGCTAGCCCACTCCAAAAAATAATATCGTATATAGTTGAAATTGATTACCTTTGTTTATTTTTATTATTTTTGTTTTGGTCAACTGTGTTTTAGTCCTATTAGTCTAACAAGCTCCTTTCTTAGAACACCCGGCCAGAAATAGAATTATTTCTTCTGCTTTTTTATCACCGGCCACTTCCTTCACTTTCTTCTTTTTCGTTGTATATAAAACCGTCAGTTGCGAGCTAGCGCCGGTCCTCTCCACTTCTTCGTCTGTCCCTGTCTTAGCGCTATTTGTAATTTTGTATGTATAACAAACTAGCCGGCCAGAATATTTTGATTTTGCCTTGGCGAGTGCATCCGCAAATTTGGGTGAATATTCTTAAGATTCCAACTGTTGTTGGACAACGTGAAGCCTAGTTTTAAATACCGGTCCTGCAAAGTTTGAAATTAACACAAATTTCATGCCAGTGCAAAAAAAGAAAAAAAAACAAGTTTTAGTTGCAGTTTTTCGAAGGTTTGCGCCTCTTTTTAGTTGTTTTACGTCTTTTTTTACCGCGGACGCACTTCTCATACAAAAGACAGTCTGCAGATACTGGCTGAGGCGTGTTTCTACCTTGCACGACGGTCCAGTCATAATGGTGATACAAAAACTGTCTGGAGACTTCAATCAACATCAAATCAAATATAGTGTGTTTGTTGTCTAGACGGCACATGACAACAGGAGAGTGGAACTCAAAGTTGCCTAAAAGCAACTTGACGAAGGTCTGAGCCCCCGCGCAGTTCGCAACAGCACTCGTTAAAAATATGTTATACGTGCTTCGAAGATGCTTCAGGCATGTCCACAGATAATGGTCATCATGTCTGCGCAGTGCGCAGAAACTCCGCGTCTTTTGTATGATGTATGAACATTGCGACTGCGGCTTTAAGGTTCCTAGAACGTTCAATTTTGGAGTATTTCTTGTTCGGAAGAAAGAAAAAAAACGAATGTAATATCCTGAAATAAAAATTAAAAAAAAAATCAGAACTTAAAAAAAGAAACACGTTCAGCTTTCCACCCTGGTGAAGAAGGAAGAGCAGCGGAGCTGTAGCTTCTGTTCTCGGCGGTGGCTTTCCAGGCGAGCGATCTGCTCTTCTTTCGCAGGGGAATCTGAAGCGCTCGACGCAGTGGAACTTGAGGCGATAGCGGGCTTCGCGGCGGTTGCGGAACCATTCCCGCTGCTGCGCACATCGCCGCTCGTTCCGCTCCTGCTCTTCTTCCTCCGAACTCCGAAGAATGTTGCCGCCATCTATGAGCGACGGGAGCAACCAGTTGTCTGTTTGCCGTCGTCGCTCATAGATGGCGGCAGCTGTCCAGAGTTCGGAGTCATCATTTCTTTTCTGGTGGACACGATACTGGGGAAACTAGCCCTTAACAGCTCCGCTGTAAATATTCGGTTCTTTGGCGTGTTCAACAACCGAGGCCCTTCTCCCTCTGCTGCACACTAGACAGGCTGGATTTCAGAGCATTTCCAACTGCTTGAAGGGGGTCACATGGTTCATGGGTCTCGTTTGCAATACTAGCAGCAAAGTGGTGACGAAAGCGTCGGTCGTCTGCAAGCGTCTCGGCCTTTCCGCGAGCGTTCTTCCTCGCAACCTGACAACGCAGCGCATGCGTACTTGCCATCAATGGGCGCAGGAGATGTCCGCCATTAAATTGCAAATGCGATCCCCATGGTTTAATTTGCTCCCTTTCTTAAATGCGGGCTCTCTAACTGCACACAGACAACATATGGTCATTCTCCATCACTTTTCGAAATTCGAGCAAAGGAACAAAGAATACATTGCCACGTGTCACCGCACTTTTCCCGCTAAAATTAACGGAAAAACCCTGCCCGCTAAATGTAGTTGGACGGGGGGGGGACGCTTTACATGACGCCACAGTAACACATGACGTCCTGTGGCGTTAAATTTCCCCGCTAAATTAAACGGAAATATTTATCTGCTAAATTTAGCGACGGAAAGCTTTTTCACGTTACATTGTCACGTGACGCCCTGTGATGTCAAATTCCCCGGCAAAATGTAGCGAAAACATGTATGCGCTCAATTTATAGCGAGGAAGTATCTCTCCTCTATATTTAATTAACATTGAAACGCTTTGTGTGCGGCCAGTGTCATGTGATTCTCGCTAAATTTGGTGGAAAGTGTTTTCCGCTAAATTTGGATGGCGACACCGCACGCCGGACCTAAAGCCCTTGATGAAATTCACACTTCGCGTTTCTTGTAAGTACCGTCCCCCATAGTTGTGCGAAAGCGCTAGACACGTGCCACGTACAAACGATGGGGTCGTATCCCTTTAAACATAAAAAAGACGTTTCATTCAATCATTCGTTCATTTATTCATTCATTCAAAATGGCTTCTTAACCGAGAGCGAAACAGACAGTAACGAAAAAGGACACGAACTCAAAGACCTCGTAGTACGCCATATACTCGTGAATATTTACAGGACGTAGGTCAATTATGATCATGAGCACACACACACATCTCATTCCGCAATCATCATTGATGAACCTTTCTCGGGGAACAGCAGTGCGCATGGGCAAGCACAAGCAGACGGCAATGGCGTCGGCTGCTCTCAGGGCACTGTTGACTTGACCGGCTTGGAGAGCAGCAAGGACGCTCGTGCCACGGCTTCCAAGAGTTGCTGATGTGTTCCTGCGAAGTGAGTTCGTATGGCCGCCTCTAGGCACTGTCTTTAAGCGGAAAACACTGGCTAGGTGGCACAAACCGCCACCCGATTTAGAGGGTTCAGCCGTGTACGCATTCATCCCTCCATCCATTTGCTTCATTTTACAGAGTTCTTCGTTCGAGTCGCCTTGTAACATGTCAAACGCTCCCGAAAACACAACCCATGTTCAAGGTTCTAGCAGACGACAGAGGCAACGCTTGGAAGCGACGGGGAGCTGGTCCAAGGCAAGCGAGCAACTTCGGTACACTCTGGCTCTCTTCAGTGCCACGTATCTACCATGGAAGATGCTGCGGTGGCAAGAAGGAAAGTGCAGGACTTGTCCTGCTGCGTGTTGGGATTTTAGTAACAGGTCCATTGAGGCTGACTGACCTCTTGCACATACACACGAAGATGTCCACGTCGCTGAAATAAAGTTACTGAATACCGCTACTTGTCACTCACTCAAAAAGTAACTAACCATACGCTACTCGCTACTGTGATTAAAAAGAACGCTTTACTCCAGGTTAAAAGTAACACGTCATTTTCTCGTTAATCTGAACCTGTCGTTTCTTATGAAGCAGTAGCAGCTTCCAATATTTGTTGTCGTTAATACTTTCTCTGTCTTTAACGGATTTATTCAAAAATGACTGCGGCTATACAGAAATGCCTTGTGCATATCCTTGAATTGATCTATCTAGCGTTTTCTCGTCGTGCAAATTCCAGGCGCAGAGCTTCGGTGAGAACTAGGTTGGGTACTTATGTTGTACACGTTCCCATCCAAAAGTAACTAAATACTGTTAATCGTTACTTCATCAAAAAGTAACGAAAATACGTTACAACGTTCGTTCTCTTAAAAAGTAACTAGGCTTTACTTCGTTACCGAAACAATTAACTAGGTACAAGTAACGCGTTACGTACAAGTCTGTATAATACACACAAGACAATGAATTACAGATGACCTGACACCAAACGACAAAGGCGAGATATGCAAGACGACGCGGGCACCTTTCAGACGAAGACCTGGAGCACGTCGGTGAGCGGTGGGATCGGCGACAGTGACCTTGGCGCGTCCTTGGGCAGCAGGGTCGGAAGGCCTCCGCACGACTCGTCCCCGGGCTTGTAGTTGATGCACACCGTGTCGAGGAGCTCTCCCGCGTAGCTCTGGATCAGATCGTGCGCGTACGCCACGTGACTGTCGTCGCAGCTGCCCTTCACCGCGTCCACGATGCACTGTCGGTAGCCGCCGAACGAGCTGCCAGAGGAGGTCAGGGGCACAACTTCAGACGCAGCGTGCCAAGTCCGCCCTCGCGGCACATATGTGCACACAGATTAAGCACTTTTCAAGACCCCATCAAGAAACATTGGCGGTCGTCGTTTCTTGGGAACGAAGTGGGCGATTGAATGCCGAGTCTTCGCCGAACGATGACGCTAGATTCGTGTCCAATACATGTTCAGAGTACGCACCCCAACAATGGCGGGCTCAGATGATTGGCGCTGCAGTTTCTAGATGGCGTGCAGGTTTGAAAAGGGTCTATGGCAAGGCGCAAGTGGTCCTGGCTAGAGCCACTAAATGAGCTGCGCTTAGAGCATCGACACTCCGCTCCCCGACATTGTTTGGGCGCCGCCATTTTGGTGCTTGTGCAGAGCAGGCGCAACTGCCGATCGTCATAATGCAAAAGTGCGACTTCCTCAGCATTAGATTAGGTGTTAGGAAGCTCATGTGATATTGCTTTTATCTGTTGCGAACTGTGAAAACGTTTATAGAGGAAGAAAGAGCGTTTCCTGTGGTTTCACATAAAGATTCAGATATCTGGCAACCATGTCGTTACTCTGAAGCTTAGCTTATTTGGTGGCACTAGTCCTGGCTAGAGCCACTCTATATGGCAGCGTAGCTGCCAGAGTAGCGCCACGCTTTTCCCTGTGCCGCCTCTCACCGTGATTGGTCACACGCGGTACCATAGCAACGAGCTGAGCTGGCTCGGTTTCCTTAGCAACCGAGTGACTACTCGTCACGTGGCCTCGCAAGAGCCGTGATGTCACCGGTAAGATGGCAGCGCCCAGAGCTGGTGGATACGAGTTTGTTCGGTGCGCGGTAGTCGTAATGTGCCGCTTCTTGCCGACGATTTCGGACTTCTTCGTGCTCTCTGACACAGGTATAACGTGAAGATCTGAAAGAATGAGACTTTATACCTTTTCTGTGCAAGATCGCTCTGGATATTAGCACCTGTGCGACAGCATCAGTCATATCGCCGTAGCGGTGCTCGGATTCCTGAATGTGTTCAAGGATCGATAAGACTTTTTGCATGCAATTTTCGCATACTCCTAGCCTTGTTTGAACGTTGGAATGTCTGAGAATCGATGCAAAATGTATGCGTCGCATGTTGGACCTTGGGGAAGTTGTTTCTGCCCCAGGTAACCGCGTAATCACAGAAACTTTTAGCGAGGAAGCTCCTGCGTTCTTTACGTTTTGTAGTAATCAACGACTTTACGATATAGCTTTTAGGATAACATTTTCGCATTTTCTAGCTTCCTTTGAATGTTGGAATTTCTGAGAATCGAGACGAAAGGTATACGTCGTGTGTAGGGCCTAGGGGAAGTTGTTTCAGCCCTGGGTCACCGAATAATCACAGCAACTTTAAGCGAGGAAGCGCCTGCAATCTTTAACCTTTTGTACTAATCGACGATTTTACGAATTGACAGTTCTGAAGACTTTGATAAACGTGCTTTCGTTGCAATAGCTTGCATTTGATCGCAGTGTCTTTTTGGTTTTTTTTTCAAGTGACAAGCTGGCGTTTGCTCAAATGACGTATATGAAATGACCGTGCTCTATAACAATGCATCAACACATACTATTAAACTTATATGCTCAGAGGTGTGTTCGTCTTTGTAATTAACAAGTTACAAACAAATATTTTTTACGAGTGTAATATTTATTTTCTGTAGCTGGGCCCGTTTTGTGCTCGTTAATGTCCGTGTGCTATGATGTTATCATCATGTGTGTATGGTTCTAAATATCCTCTTTGCAATGCCTACAAAAGCCAAAATGACGTCAGCCGACCCCAGCTCACGCATTTGACGAAAACTGCGTCACTCAGACGTATGCGCTCGTCAACAATCAATTCGTCGACGAATATTTGAATTCGCGTTCGTGGCCAATGAGTGCACATGAGTGCACTTGCGAATGCCAAGTTCTATGGTGTGCTTAAAAACACGGTGGAAGCTTGGGGTCATCGCACCGGTGCCCTAGCATGTCACGACCGCGTGATTCCACTGTTCTCTTTTGAGTTGAGGATTAAAGCTAAGGGAGAAGAAGTTAAAAAATCATTTCATGGCCCCTTTGACACGGGTATGCGTGCTACACCAGATAAAAATATTGACTTTTTGCATGCCGGTAAACTTCCGGACGACCACTTGGCCTGTCGGCAAGAACACCTCTTTTGATGGCGTTAACAATCCTCTGTAGACCGCCGTGCTGTCCTTCTTGGTTTAACCCCGTCGACAGCTCATCGCCCAAAACGAGAGGTGATACGTCGTCGACGTCGCTCATCGCCAGTCGGTGAGATAATCTCATCTTGAATGAATGATTGGGTCTTGAAGAAGTATGGTGCTAAGCATACATTCTCTTACTATGGGGCAGTCGAGCAGCAGTCATGTCCCAAGGCAATCGTCCTGTCGTGGCCGGCGTAATCGGATTTTGTTCCATAGGAGCGAAGTCCGAAAGTACAAGGACGGTACGTTCGTCCCACGAAGCGGCCGCCATCCCGGCGGCGCGGAAAACCACTCGCCTTGTCCGTGCACCTACGATACTTAGCAGCTCTCGTCGCCCGACAGTCCCCGGGCTGCAAATCGTCTCACTTCACAGAAGAAACAGGCACCGCTCCTCCAGAGGCCCGTGCCGTGCCACCATGCAAAGCGTCTTTTAGGTCTTTTACCACTTTTCAATTAACGAATGGAGATATCAACTAGATAAAGGTTGCCGCCCGGCGTCGCTAGCAGTATGGTTACCATGGCAACCTCCCAGGCCCAAAATGGAGATCACTATAGGCGCTTCTGACGTCGTGCATCTAGATAATTTTGCGTCGTGTCGCTACTCTGGCAGCTACGCTGCCATATAAGTAGCTCTAGTCCTAGCTTGTGCCCCATGATTGAAAACCCGTGCAGCATCCGCGTGAACAGCCATAATCACACTTGGTAGAGGCACGAGTGAATTTTACTGCAGGAAACAATTAAAGCCTGATAACACTCTGGCATATATTTATGTAGACCGAAGATATAGCAGAAATGTGTTAGAGCGATGGAGACAAACAAGTCTTCGTGTCTCTAACCAGAATGTTAGACCATTCCGGTGGTGATGTCGCTTTCTTAAAACTCTAATTTCTAATATAGACGTTTTCCTTTTCCTGTCGTTCTCAGTCACGTGGGTTCCGTATCTAGTATGCGGGACGAAAACATAATAAAACATTTCCAGCTGTAATATGCGCGAAAATATTGGTGAGGCTAAACAAGAATGTGTGACAATCACGCATTTTCGTAAACACCTTTTAGCGGCGTGGAGAGATCAAAACGATGTTTTACCGAATACCAGAAGTGACGACATTTAAGATAGCTGAGCCCTTGTGGAAAAGGTGTACATATATGGAACACATCCACAGTTGGTGTCTTGGATTTTGAACAGCTTCGCGTTCATTTGGGAAATTTTGGCCGGTGCTCCAGGATTGCAAGCGCGAGGTACCACTCTTAGGAACTATGGGGTCCAAATGGCATGTCCAGAACAAGCGCCGTCATATTGTGTAACTCTAAAGATGCCCGTCCTCATTCTCCCTTCTGGAACTACTTAAGGACAAGGTTAACGCTGTAGGCGTCCCAATACCCCTACTTGTTGCTCGGTCTGAACTGAAATGCGTTAGGCCTTCCCGTCCGCGGAAAACTAGTCCTGCGTTAATTCAATTACCAAACAAAATAATAAGAGTAAGAATTAAGTAATGCGTCATTCATACAACATTATGTATGCAAGTGTCTGACCTTGTAGTGTGCTGCGGGGATTGTCCGAACCTATATAAGCCGCAGACTGATGATCATACAACAAAGAAAAATACACGATATTCTCTTCATTATCTGCGGACAGGCCTCGAAGATGTTCGAAGCATATCTTTGCTTCATATACATATGTCTGCTTCAAACAGGCCGGCAGCCAGTTTTTGTATGACCAATGTGAGCGTCGTACAACCAAGAACCCCGCCTCAGACAGTGTCAGTTCAGGCTGCCTCTTGTATGACGCATTAGCAGTATATGACTCCGGCTTTTAACCAACTCACCAGCACGCCAGTCCGATCTTGTGCTTCCTCTCGTGGTGTTCAGCGCTGGCTTCGAGGATCCCCGTCAGCCGCTTCATGCAGCGATGGATCTTGTCGCCGGCGATGTTGAGGCACTCGGCGTGCTTCATGTATCCTGCTCCAGGAACGGGCAAACATAGCTGCAGTGGCGTACCAACTTGTTTTGAGTGCGGCGGGGGGGGGGGGGGGCAAACCAGACCCCCCCCCCGGGCCGGGGGCGATGCCCTTGGTACCTATTGGGCGCCGCCAGCCATTGTTTGCCCTGCCCAGTGGCGGCTGTTTCAGGGGGGGGGGGGGGCAAAGCATGCCTTGCCCCCCCCCCCACTCTGAGAACTGGGGGGGGAGGCAAGCGTTGCGCCCCGGTTGGTACGCCCATGCATGGGTGCAACTGTATGTAAGGCTTCGAGCGTTTCCGAATCTCCATAAAGTGGATATATTTCTCGCCGAGAACACAATGTGCTCGATTTGCGGTTCTCTCGTTGTCGCAATTTCGCTTCATGTGTACTGTACGTCACTCACTTTTAAAAGGGCTCTGAAATATGGTTGAAGATAGTGCTATATCACGTGGTAAGGGTGTACGCTGAAATAGGATGTCGTACCAACCACACAGCAAACGTACCGTCGTTTTTGTGTATTTTTGTGAATTTTTTTATGTGGACGGAAATTACGTTTTTTAGCCACATTTGGTCGCTTCAAGCACTGCGCACGATATTTTGTGGAAATCTTTGCTTGCCGCTGCAAACGCCATGTGAGTCATGACAAAAGTCACTTGGCTATGGTCGCATGACAGGAGCTCAAAATTATTTCAACGACGTCATTTTCGTTAATTAAAAAAA
>JAZHYW010057244.1:0-82539 GCA_037355805.1 Ixodes ricinus | reverse complement strand
CCACCTGGCACAGGTCTTGGAGTCATTGTAGTCGCTGACAGAGCTAGAACGGCGCAGGGAGGTCCTTCGGTTGTCCCGCCTCCAGCGCGAGCTTCTCACCTGTCGATGATGCTTGGGCGTCTCCTGAGTTATGCACGCGCAGCCAAAGCACGACCAGGCATTGTCTTTTAGTCGTGACAGTCCAGCCATAGCCTCCTCTATACTCACAAAGCCTGGCAGTTCGACGACGGAGCCATAGAGTGCACGGTCGCAGATTTTGAGCGCGAGGATCTGGTAGCACAGAGCATTTCTCGGGGAACCTGGACGTCAGCGCACAGCTTTTGCAGCGGCGAGGACCCGAAACACACTTGTTCGCTCGGGAGAAGGGTGTTTCGGCGTCTCGCCGCAGCGGGGCGCCAGTCACGTTGCTCTCCTCTCATCCGTTGTCTGCCGCTCTACCTTTTTTCATTTCGGCGGCCGCTTCTCGTGGCGATCTGCCAGGCTTTGTCAGTATATAGGAGGCTATGGTCCAGCACGTAAATGGTATAATGCGCAGTATTCACAGTGAAATGAATGAGGAGGATATGTTCAAAGTGTTTTATTTAGACTACAGACGAGATGCATGCACTTCAATAGTGAGTGTTGCTGCTCCCAAATAGACTTTCGACTTTTCTAAAGAGTGCTTCTAAATGACGAACCAGTCACGTCACTGCTTATACTAACTGCGTGAAAGTGAGAGTGTTAAAGCCATTTGCCATTTTTGGCACTACTGACTTGCTAATGTGGGATCGTTCTGCAGATTTAGTTGATCATGGTTATAACGAATAGATTTATAGATTGCTCAATCGTCGGCGAAAAAGGACACCAAGGAAGATTTGTTATTACGCAAGTCATTAATTAAAAAATGAAGTTATAGAAATAAAATGTCGGGTACGATTCCCTGAGAAACGCCCGACGTTACCTTGCAGTCGGGAGATTTCGGATGGGTATCGCACGCGATTAATGAGAAATCCAAGTCCATTCGACAACAGAGGGGCGGATAATAATATTTTTTTCTCATATATACGTAAACACCTTTGTGAGGAACGTTGTCGAATTCCTTAGAGAAGCCAATGAAAATGGCGTCAAATTGACCACTAGAATCAAAATCCGAGTAAGCGTCGGTGAAAACTGCTGTTAACCGTGGTTCGCACGCGTGTGACTTCCGGGTTATAGTCCGCAGCTATACATGTTTCAAAGTTAAATTTTTATTCGGTGCGGACTATCTACAGGTGCGGACTATAGAAGGATTTTTTTTCTAGATCGTTCACTGTGACAGGACGTGAAGGATTCTATGAATAAAGGAGTATATTAATGTTGATTTATGTATGATACAAGCTTCTTTGTGAGCTAATGCAGCAAGCAGGCATTTGTCAAGGTGCACTGTGTAGGATAATTTTTACGTTCGGATTATGCGCTAAGTGCGGATTATGCGCAGCGTGTGGACTATGCACCGGGTGTGGACTATTTAAGCGAAAACTTCTATTTTTGACCCCGAATTCGCGCCTGCGGACTATGCACCGGGTGCGGACTATAGTCCGGAAAGTACGGTATTACATTGGAATGAAGTACGGGGAAATTTGCAGTGCCCTTGTAAGTGCTTCATAAGTCGGGATCGTGTTTTGGGGGTTTATTTTATTTTTTCAAGTTTGGAAAAGGGGGGGGGGGTATTTTTTCTACAGATTCTGCGTTTTCTAGTGTCCGACAAAAAAAAATCGGCGGCGTTTATTAATGTTTAAACTGTGAAGAAAAAAGAAGAAAAAAGATAGGACAAAGTCGCGGGATCTCCAACCTCCAGAGAACTAGTCCCTGCATCCTGGCTAACATACAGACGACCAAAACCTCGCAAGGCGATTGGCTGATAGGTTCCTGTTTCCATGGCAGTCGCCATTTCGGTCCTTTCAAATCTTGGACACTTCGAAAAGGGTCGTTCTAAACCAGCCGCGTCAATATCGCTAGGAGCGTCAGCGTACTGAAAGCGTTCCTCAAAATAAAGGTCTTTGGTACTGTGTATGCAATCTACTTATCAATCGTGCGAACTCCGGAGATATCTTCCTTGCGTACTTCAAGACGGTAAAATTATGTTTCAATGCCGCCAAGCACCGCCGCCGCTTGGGGTGGCGGTATGAGGGTGTTAACTTGATTCGCCGGTGAGTGGATATCAAAATCTCGGTATATAGAAATGCCCTCAGAAAGCAGTTCCATGGACTAAAATGGTGACCAAACGAGGAGCTTGGCGCTACTTTTCCAGTATCCAGTTACTTTGGAACATCCGCGTAACATGAATACTTGGGAAATGTCCCGGTACCGGTATTTGAGAAGAGATGTAAACCTTGTTTTACGGGTCACTATAGTCGGTTACGGGTCAAGAACGAAGTGGAAGGCCCTCCCAGCGCTTTCCACTTCAGCGGAGCGAATGGTGGAGAGGAGGCGACCTCCTCTCCAGGGTTCGCACTACTAAAGTGGAGAGGGGTGGGAGGAACTTCCACTTCGTTCTTGACCTGTTGTTGCTGGTGGGGAGGAGAAACTCTGTCAAGCGACAACAGTTTCCTTTTTTTTTCTCTCCCTCCCCTCTCTCCTGGACAGAAACAATAAAGTTGAAAGTTGAAACAAGCTAAAAAAGTTAATTCCTCCGCCCCCCCCCCCCTCCAAAAAGAAAAAGAAAAGAAAAGAAAAAGCTTTGTTGAACTTAGTTGAGTGGGGGCTTCGTTCCGGATGAGCGCAAAATATATGGGTGCAGATGAAGATTATATAAGGGGTTTACAGTGAAGCTCGATTTTTACTCATTCAGGGTCGGACAACCCCAGTTCGTGGTTTTTCGGTTTTCTCCGATTTTGGTCTAACCGCATCGGGGTTTACTTTGCGGGGATTATCGGTGTCTGTTGAGAACAGGGAACTCCACTCACAAGTTACAACTTTCAACGAAGGTCATCACAGTTTAGCCGTATGTTCGAATGAAAAACGTCAATTGTTTCCGGCGACAAGACACGCGTGCACGGTGAAAAGCGGAGGCCCCCTCGTCCTCCGATTTGCAACTGCTTCTTAGACTCTCTTACAACGAGAGAGAATTAACACACTGACGCCTTCTATCGGGTAGCCGCGGAACACTTTCAGTTTCCCCATATTTCCAATTTTTTTCGCACACCATTCTTTCTTGGCTCGAAAAACTTTTGACAGTGTTATAAACGACCATTTCTCGTAGAGACTACGTACATTTGATCTCGCAAATACCGCAAAGCCTTCGCTATTGTGAAATGCAGTTCCAGGGTCACCTCATAGATGGCGCCAGCGTGCCAGTGTGTCCTCTCAAGAGGTCTCAAGAGATCGGTCCTAAGCAAACGCAAGAGTACGAACGGGCCTTGAACCACGTTTCTTGCAAGAAGCGGTCTTTCCGAGGACCACCTCGAACGCGCACAGCACGACGGAGAAGGCGAGTAGAAGGGCGTGAAGCAGGAAAAAGGGCCGTAGGTCGGAGTAGCTGAGTGCCTGGTTGGCCTCCTCTTCGGGGACCTGACCGGAGTGTAGGAAACACTCTTCCGCCGACGGATGCACGTCGTGGTGGCGTACGAAAGGCACGGCGGACTCGGTCAGCCAGCGAACCCTGCACGAGAAAAAGAATGCACCTCCACCAGCCTATAGAGGGTATTCACTGGCCGCCATATTTGAGGTCACTGTTTAGAGCGCATGCTTAGAACGAGCTCGCATTGATAGGCTGCCAAGACCGGCAATCTTGATGGTGCGGGGTGCACGTTGCAAAAGAACTGTGGAAGCTCGCCATCAGCACGTGCTCAGCATTAGCGCACACAGATATGGCCGCCAGTGAATACACCCTATTGGCCTCGAGACTCAAACTGAATTTAGGGGTAGCGTGCTCTTGTTTATCCATGGTCATCTATGAGGCACGAGGTGATTCCTTCTGTCTACAATGCGGGTGGAGACAAAGCGTCCACACTAACGCCACAGAGCACGGGCAAGGGTACAGAGCACGGGCCAGAGCACGAGCTCTTAGCAGTTGATTCCAATGCGCGAGCACTGTATTGGCTCCTCCAGTGGCTTCGATCTCGCGTCCATAGAATTCGTATTGCTCCAAAGAAGTGCGAAAGAAAGCGTAGTTCTGCCTTATATGAGCCGTGGCGATCGAATCCTGAGGTGAATAGGGTGTACTCACTGGCGGCCATAGCTGAGTGGTTGCGTGGCTGCTGAGCGCGAGCTCGTGGCGAGCTTCCACTGGGTTTTTGCAACGCGCATTCTAAGCCACTAAGACTGCCGGTCTTAACAGCTTGTAAATTTGAGCTTATTGTGAACGTGCGCACTCAAACCTGGCGTATTTCACATGATGTCAATTCGCCATTTTGTTAGAGTGTGAGTGAGAAAATGTTTTATTTATCGGAAGTAGAAACGAAAAAGGGGCGTGATGAAACATAAGCTTTCGTGCACTACCGATTTGAGGGTTGTGTAATCTTCGGAATACTTGCCTTCAGCGAGCGCCAGACAGCGCATGACAACAACATGATAGACGAAATTACGTCAGTGCAAGTACCCTATAAGGCCCTTTTACTGTTTAGAAACATGAACCGCTGCTTGCGTCCCATCCAACTTGTGGTCGCTCCGTCTTTGCAAGCCCATTGAATCTGCTTATGTCACCAGTGCTAGAAAGCATAATTGCTACACGAACAAGAAAGTTAGAGATTCGGGAGTCGTCGACTGTACGATTAACGTCTTGGAGGAGACTAGTTGGTTTACAAGAATACTAGAAAAATTTTGTCAGATCTCGCGTTTTATTGGTTCTTTTGGCATGGGGCCCGTAGCTCCCAAGTTTTGAGCAGCGCTCCAGGCGAGCAAACTAGGATATTAGTAGGTAGCGTTTCGATTTAGAACATGCGTCATTACGCTTCCCCACTACAGTTTCTATGCTCCGTTTTATTACAGGTGCCAGCGTAGCAGAGGCTACAGGAGCGAGTCCACGCTTTCAGTGTCCCTGCTAAGCGTGCGTGCTCGTGCAGTGCGAGCATCGTCCAGGGGAACATACTTTTGCATGTAGCTTCGGCTTCGCTATTACGTACAATGAAACACTTGCTCATGGAGGCTATGGAAGAAAGCAATGCGGAGAGCAAGTCGTCTGCTTCTTTGCAGGAGTCGTGGTGACGTCAGAAAGATGCCGAGCTCTGATTGGTTCTGATTGGAAGGATAGGGGTAGACCTCAAAGCGAACTGCCTCGAGGTCTACCCACTATCCTTTCAATCAGAGCCAATCAGAGCTCGGCGTCTTTCTGACGTCACCACAACCCCTGCAAAAGAAGCAGACGAACTTGCGCTCCGCATACAAATATTAAAGCTGAAATGAGTGTTTGATGAGATTGTGAGGCCGCGAGCAACATAATCCTTTTTTTTAAATATATTTTTTTAAACGTTTTGTTATCTCGCATGGACAGATGCTGACAGGCGCTTGTATCGGAACGTGGCTTGTGGATAATCGGACGTTATACAGCGCCTCTTTTATGGCCCGAGTGCAACGGGATGAGAGCGACAGGACGTCTCTTAAAGGGCAACTCCGGCCAAAACTCAAAATGAAATAAATTACTGGTATCGTTGTAGTGACACAAAATACGAACGCAGCCAAAAATTTACGTCCGGGCGACGCCGCGTTCTCAAGTAATGCCGATAATAAAAATGCTACCCGCCGCGAGCCGCTGCTCCTTAGCGGGCGGCCAGCGGGTTGCCGATCACTAAAGCAACATTGGGCGGTGAGGTCACTATCGTTCTCTTTTTTCCTCCGGTCCGGACGGGCGCACCCGTTGCGCGCGCTTCGCGCTTCTTTGTGCCGCTACCACCGCTACTTCGGCTTGTGATTGCGTGTTTAGTCGTTGCTTTTATCTGTAGCCCGTGTAGCTTCGGTATAGCCTTTTGTTTATTTGCTTGTGAGGACTTCGAGACTCGTTTTAGCGAACAACTCGGTGCGCCCAAGACTGCCCAGCTGTTCTTTGGAAGATGCCGAGTACAACTTGTAGCGGTGTGGGCTGCTGAAACAACCCGCTGCGCAACCCAGAGGTGCTTTTTCATAAGTTTACAACGGATCGGAAATTGGAGGAGGTGTGGGTGAACGCAGTTCGACGAGTGGACTTTGGAAAGCCTTGGACGCCGACCCCCAGATCGAAGCTCTGCTCCGATCATTTTTCGCCGGAGAGTTACGAGCGAAACCTATGGGTGTTGGTTGCTTGCGGCTTATGTGGTAAATTAGTGTCGCAGCTTACAAATTCGGCTTTTACGCGCCTGAGGAAAAAATAACAAAAAACAGACGTGTACAGCTCAGCACACGTCTGTTCGGAGCGCCGCGGCCCGCGCCGGAGAGCCTCAAAGCTTCGTGTCTGGGAATGACCCGCAGCGCGAAAGCGCGGTGTGGAGCAACGCCGCTCCATCCACGGAGCCCCAATGACAATTTAGGCCTAGCGACGAGTACGGGGGACAGCACACAGAACGAGAGCCGCGAGTACGGCACCGAACGAGTTCACTCGTTTTCCAGTCGCTAGCTTTTGGGTATACAGGCGACGAGTACGGCATAGTGCACGCACAGCGGCGGTCGCCGAATGCGGCACCGAACGAGTTGACGGGTTTTCCAGTCGCTAGCTTTTGGGTTTACGCCCTAACTCTTGCTACATATGCTGGATAACAACCACGTATACAGAATTAAAACAAAATCAGCTCACCTCCTATCTTTAGACGGCTAGCGCAACAGAGGTAGGTGCCGCTTGGCCTGCGTACTCGTTGAACGAGAACGATCCTGACGTCACGTCCACGATTTCCAGTGTTGCCGGGGCCTCGAGCGGCTAGTTCCGGTTTTGTCGGCCGCGCCCCAAACAGAACTTTGAGGCGTCGATATCTTTAATGCTACGCACGATAACGAGAAAAAAATTAACCTTGCAATTCAGGGACGCTGGCTGCACTAAAAACAGTCATAATCCCAAAATCGAAAGTATGGACCGGAGTTGCCCTTTAACGATGCTCGGCCTTCAGCAAGCGCTCGTTGTTCTCCACCACGCTATGGCTACGCGTGCACGCTCGAAGCTCACGACACGCCGAAAGGCTATCGAAAATAAGAAGCTCGCGCTAGGGGTGGGACAACCACGGGACACTGAATAAGAGATCCCGCTGCCGGTCTCGTTTTGCGAGTTACTATTGACCGTTGCAATAAAAGCTTTCTGCGCACTGGCATCTTTGTCTAGCAGGCTGTGGAATACGTCTAGAGCATGCGCACTAGTTATGTGGAATATCGGGCATTGCACAGGCATCCACATCCCACTGACTCGGCATGCACATCCTCATTATCGTCAGTCACTGCTCCACCGCAATGCGCAAGGAGTACGCTACCGAGGCGATGATGTCACATAGAATTTCGTCATTGCTACTGCATTTCCTGCTTGATCCGCGGATAGATTCGGTGCCGTATAGCTGATACGTGGTGATGCTTAGTTGGAGCATTCTTAACTTGTATTTGGCTACGCGGTTGCATATACATAGGGTTGTTCGTTTTCGGGTTTTATATTTTTTTAAATTCGGGGGTAAAAATCGGGTGCTATTTTTCAAGCTGATAATCGGGGAGAATTCGGTTTTTTTGTGGAAACATTCCGAAATTCGGGTTTTTTTCGGGTTAAATTTACAAATGTACTTAACAATAAAAACCTTTTTTTTTGTATTGGAGCGTTTTACGAGCTTTTTAACGCTCACGCGTTAAAATTAGGGGTCTCTTTCAAGCCGGTAATCGGGGGACATCAGGGTTTTGCAGCTCCGGTTGCCGTCGGTCGCTTCAAGGGAAGCACCGCCCACGGAATTCTCCTCTCCCTCAGGTGTCAACAAAAACCCCGACCGTTCGAGGGACGGTCGTCTTCGATCAGATATTTTGCTATGGAATAAACCTGTTAAGTTTTTCCGATCTGTTTACGCGACTGACTGGCTCGGACGTTGTTCGTGAGAAAGGTTGAACGCCAGCGAGATGGCCATGCTGCCCGAGAGATCCTGCTGGGCGTCGACACCTCAGCGGTCGAAGGGGGATTGATTGTGCATTTCACAAGCTGCGTGCAGCAGGGCCGAAGCTACATGGCGTGCCGAGGCGGTTCCACCTCCACAGCGGGTGGACGGAAATGTCCCTCCGAGGCCCCAACGCCTATTGTCGCTTTTCCTCTGCCGGCCTCCGTAGAATGTCACGGTGAGTTAGGCGCGCTCGTTGGGCGGTTGGTTGAGAGTCGTGTAGCGTCCACAGTGCTGCACGCAGCTTGCGAAATGAACTATAGGTCACTGTTGTTCCGAGGTATTGTAGCTAGCGCGTGTGCACCGACAACTCCGTACGGCGTAAAAATAAATAGGTTGGTTATGTGGTTTTGGAATTCGGGGAGAAATCGGGTTTAACCCGATTCTCCTGAAACATGTTCGGGGTGTAAAAATCGGGTAAAATCGGGTTTTACCCGAAAACGAACAACCCTACATATACATGGGAAAGACTGCCGTATCTATCGTCAAACTGGCCAGTCAACTTTGATACTTCAGCGGCATCTAGTCTAGATTTTCTGCGGGATCAAGATTAGAACATAAAAAGAAAACAATATTAGAATTCATTTTTGCACCTGCATACTAGAATATTTTGGGCAAACCAGAATGTCCCGAATGAAACCCGAACGCCGGAACGCGTGGCCTTCGATACAGGCTGCTCCACCTGGAGGGCCCCTGAGAACTAATGAAAATGAACCTGGGTGCGAGGGTGCGGGTCCTACACCTCAACCCTCGCGCGGGGCGTCTAGGACTTCCGCGTTTCGCCGGTGGCGCGCTGTAAGCGCCGTCGCTCGGGGTGCTTTTCTGTCGCCGCACTGTCGCCCGGTCGACACCGGGCGGCCGCTTAACCTGGCTATAGCTCTTTGCGATAGGCCCTGCTCAGACAGGGTGATGAATTTATTCCGCTCTGGAATTGATACGCCTGGCATATTGGTGGTTACCAAAGAGGGCGTCACCGAGCAGATTCACTGATAACGTCACACAGAAACATCGGCATTGCTCATAAAAACCGAGGCATCCGCGTCGGTCTGTTGCAGCATTTTTTCATAAAGAGTATGGTCGTGCGAATAAACAAATTTTATTTCGCGTTTATGACGTTTCACTATTTCTCAGAAACCGCGCGTGGCACGTTGTTCACCGGAGCCCCAGCGTGGTTCCGGTGCCACGTCATCAAGCACTACGGGTCTTCTGTGCACGAAATGTTTCAACTTCCATTTCGCCCTTGCGATACACAAAGCGATAATGAATGACAGCGCTGAAGAGATATCGCTGGGAATCCAATACACAAAGCGAGTGACAGTGCTTTTTGTATCGGATGTGACGGCGCTTACAGCGCATCCACCGGCGAAACGCGGAAATCCCAGACGCGCCGCTCGAGGGTCGAGCTCATCTTAGTAGGACCCGCACCCTCGCACCCCGGCGCATTTTCATTAGTTCTCAGGGGCCCTTCCAGGTGGAGCAGCCTGTATCAACGGCCACGCGTTCCGGCGTTTGGGTTTCATTTCGTGCTAACTGTACATGAAATAATGACTGGTGCATGGTTGCGAGAAAGGCTATGCGGTGGTGCTCCCGCTGCTTTCCCACTCCTCGCCGCGCACCTCTTGTCTATGGCCAAGCGGAGACCCTTATCCAGGTCCTTCCGGTAGTACCAGATGAGGTTCAGCATGAGGAACTTCTCGTGGCTGAAGTAGAAGAGCCCCTGGTACTTGTGGCAGTCCTTGCCCACGTCGGCGCTCATGTACTGGCCGTGCAGGATCACCGCCTGGCGCTCCAGCAGCATCTGAAGGTGCTTGGTGCTGAAGAGCTCCCGGAGGGGCACCATGCCACCGTTCTTCAGCACCATGCCGTGCACCTTGCGGTAGCTTTCGATCTGCGACCGCTGGACATGGGGAGCAGCAAGGACACCTACATCTGTATACTTTCAAGACGGTGCCCGTCTCCGACTGGTGTGTTTACTGAGTCCTTACGGGTGGTCCCTCGACTTCCGCCTGATGGCGTCATAAAAGTATCATGCCGTTGCCTGCTGCGACCCTGGCGGTGGCACAGCAGTGGAGGTGAATCCGGCAGACGCCTGTTTTGCTGTCTCTCTGGAGCCAGACAGCCGACGGAAACCAAAGCAGATCCGAGTTTAGACGCCGCGACGACAGCGACCCTTACGTCCACTCGCCTTTTTCGCCAAACTGTTACCACCAACCGCCAGGATCGCGACATCCGACAGCGTGACACGCCGGCTCCCGTGCCGCGATTTGTTGCCGCTTCGGGGCCACTTTCGATTCGTGGGCGGGATGACCGATCTCTATTGTGGTAGGCCGGATCGTGGATCGGGAGTCCGTCGGTGGCACCACTGGCGGCCATTGCTTGACGCCAGGCAATACACGCAATTCTATGGGAGAAACGCACAAAAGTAGGAGTATTGAAGCTTGTACGCGGTGCTCGAAGGTGAGTATTTTATGATGTGGTCCGATCATTATATCGGGTGTTTGGAGACCGAATCGGTATTTGTCAAGCGTTTGAACGCCGATTAAAAGAAAAGAAATGTGCAGGAGCACCACCGACTGTGCCGGCATCGCTCGCTTCAGCCGCTAAATAAATAACACGTTCAACAGAAAGGATGATTTATTAATGGATCCTTTGGTAAACGTTAACCCGTTCCCTTCTCCGTTTTGGCTTGCTCTTTTGCTTCCTGTATTAATGCGAAAGCATTATATGCCCCATTACGCGAAAACCCGGTGGCGTCGGCGGCGTGACCGAGCGATAGTACAAAAAATGGCCGACGGCGCAAAGAGTAAAAACACGTAAAAAATGCTCGGATTGACGTCACATTTTACAGAAAGGTTCCTCTAAACAAAGTAAATTAATGTCTTTGAAAAGAAAATTCGGTACATTTCAATCTGGGTGGGAAGCTAACCCGGGTCTCCGGTGTGCGAGACGATGCACGCTTCCCCGACTCCACGGTTCTGGCTGACTAAATGTGTGCCTAGTGCGTGCGTCATTGCACACGTCATGTCACAGCCATCTGGCTGACTAAAGGTGCGCCTAGTGCGTGCGTCATTGCACACGTCATGTCACAGCCATCTGGCTGACTAAAGGTGTGGCCTAGTGCGTGCGTCATTGCGCACGTCATGTCACAGCCATCTGGCTGACTAAAGGTGCGCCTAGTGCGTGCGTCATTGCACACGTCATGTCACAGCCATCTGGCTGACTAAAGGTGTGGCCTAGTGAGTGCGTCATTTCACACGTCATGTCACAGCCATCTGGCTGACTAAAGGTGTGGCCTAGTGCGTGCGTCATTGGGCACTTGACGGCGCAGCCAATGGGGAGGAGGTGGCGCCACGTCATGAGTGTATAACAACATTTCACCAATAGGACAATAATGCCCTTTCGCATTCCCACACGTAAACAATCTTAAATGTCTCTGCCAAATTTTTTTTGCTGTCTTTTTTGGCTTTGTAGCGGGGTCAGTGTTACCGCTTCCCAAAGGGGAATGTCTGTGGCGTTTCCCATAGGTCATGCTAACGCATTCCCTAAACATCCACCAAGAAATCTTCCTTTAATTTTTTGCCGCCTACTTGGACCAGCGCTAGTATCCTTGGTTCACACACCATTTTTTAGCGCAGACCAGGGCATACGCAAAAGTCCCTTGATACTTCTTTTACAAGTAACGACAACCAAAAGAAATGACAAAGCACATTCCGCTGGAACAAAATGGCGACATTCAGTTCAAACCTCAGCTGTGCGCCGCCATTGCCTTCCTAAAACCTTCACGCTTCAAAAAAATGTCGCTACTTGTAGGAATCTCTTATCTAGGGGCTTTAGGCATACGGGCTCCGCACACCTGCAAGTTCAGACTCGCCCCAGCATTCACACGGGCATTGGCTTCCACCCCGTGACGTCGCCTCTCCTCGCCTTTGACCTTCGCTACTCTCCTCCTCTCTACGCGGCGCGCTTCTCTTTCCACTGTTTTGTCCACAGACGAACGCCGTCAGCTTTTCCCTTTCATGTGGGTACTAATGCCAACGCATTGAAATAAACAACACCCTTTGAGATTAAGTTCGTCACAGAAGCCCTCACTGCAGTTCAAGCAAAAGTTTGCACCAAAAGTACTCTGTACAAGCGCTTGAAGCGATGCGAATGTTCCTAGTAAAGGCCTTCTATCTTATCGTCTGCTAAGCTCTGATGACTTCGAGATACGAACGTCTCCACACTGACTCTCGGCTACCATTGTCTCATTGAACCGCATCAGTGGTTACGCACAGCAAGGCAGCAACCCTCATCCCTCAACTACAAAACATTTATTAAAAAAAAATATTGGTACTTTAACGCTCTTGATACTTGCGCCCAGAATATTAACGTCACTCCCGGAAAACACGATAAAAGTTTCATCGTCGAGAACAACCTACCAAGGTAATAAATTGCAGTTTTCCCTGCTTCTCCCATATAGTCCCTTACATTATCTGGTGTCAAGCGATTGCTGCCGGTATTGCCGCTCGATCCCAGCAAGGCAAGCCTTGGTCCGCGATCAGCCAACTACAATAAAGACAAGTAGGCGGGATAGTAAGGTAAACACATCAGTCCAAAGTGCATAGGCACCGTAGTTTTCGTAAAAATTGTGTGTGTATGTGTTTAGAGACAGCGGGAAGTTAGTCAGCCTGTGGCGTCTAGTTTTTCCGCTGTGTTGGAGGACGTTTGCCAGCCTAGCGCGAGTGCCAGCATGGGGTTTTTAACGTGCACGCAGGTACGATGCTCATACAGGCCGAAACAAACAGGATCACTGGATTGGGTTAGTTTTTGCACCATGTGCTCCGAGATGCGGCGCGCTAACACACTCGGCCACCGATACCCCCTTTTGACGATGTCTTTTCTAGGGGTTGTTTTAGAAATAACCGACTGATTTTGTTTCGAGCAAGCAGGCCCAAGGGGTTTCCCCAGGAATTAAAATTAGGGGGGGGGGGGGGTCTAAATTTTTACGGGGGGGGGGGGATAGGGGGTGGAGCATTGAGAATGGAGGAGTCAATGGGGGGGCTGCACCCCACCCCCCTCCCCTAGGCGTGTATAGAGAAATCACTGCAAGAAACGACCGTGAAACAAATTTGCGTGTCCACGGGCTCTTGGCTGTTGCACATCAAGGACAGCATCCTTGGCAGAGTAGCGCACTCGGAGTCCTGAGCTGTACTTAGGTGTCTTGAGTATGTGCGTCTTTTTGAAGTATCGACATCCAGCACACAATTAAGCACATTTGGCAATAAAACGTACAATCTTCATTTATATTATCTGACCACACGCCGCCATTTGTTTACCGAAAGCCTGCACCTTTACATCAGTCGGCGCCTTGAAGGATTTGGCTCTTATTAAAAGCACGCAGCACGGATTTTATCTATATGCGGTCACTGAAACTCCAAGAAACGCCGGGCCTGTGTTTGTTATGATTACCTGTTTTGCTTCATGATTCATTTTTCGGCGTTCTTGTCTGTTAATGCCGCAATCTCAATGGCTGTAGAGCGATGTAATAAGATGCTTGGCAGTTGCCCTCGGTTTCTTGAACTGTACGTGCCCAAGTAACACAAGACGTGGGGCCCACGTGGGCAATGGGGGCTTGGGCGGCTCCTACGAAACCCACGTTGGTCCCACGTGGGCGAAGCGTGGGCATGCCCTATATGGGCTGCCCACGCAGTGCCGCGGTGGGTTCCCACCTTGGATGTGCGAGGGAAAATTTGGGCACAGCGTCGGCATGCCCAACTTGAGCTACCTGTGCACCTCCCAAAAGGGCACTTACCGCTAATATTGAGAATTTTTACTGAACGCTCTGGAAATTCAACATAAGAGATTGGCTTAATTTGATACAGAATCACCGAAGATTGTAATTCTAAGCGTGAGCGAAAAATTTTAACCTTGCTAAACTTTATTACTAACTTACTACTCAGCGTGTAAGTTGAGAAGGCCGTTTTACGTGGGGTGGATTTTTTTACGCAGCGTATTGAATTTGAGGGTGAATTTGAAACATGCTCGTCAGAATGTCGTATCAATTCTAAAATTTGGTGTCTGTAGATGACTTAAGCTGGCTATGTATCCTGATTACCTGTCCAACAGGCGTTTATATTGAAATGCGCACATTTATTTTTTGTTCAATTTCGTACACTTAAAACGCCCACTTTTTTATGGCCTTTCTCGAGACGTTTTGTCGATTTATCAAAAATGGTATCATTTCCAGTAGGCCCACGGGGAAAGTGAGGCATGGTCAATTTGATGTGCACTGCAATACCCCAGGCCATACGCTATTCGCGGCGAGGAGCTCGCTAGGGGCGCTTTTGTTTCCCTCACCCTGGGTAGTGCACGTGCTAAACACGCGCGGTTATGTTTTATTTTCATAGTGCATAAAACCTTGGCATTGCAAGTGCTTGCACCAGCAGAGGAAGTTGAAGTATCCTCACTATGGATTGTAGAAAAGTTCCACCAGGCGGCGATACCCAAACTTCTCGCCGCGAATAGACGTTTGCAAGTACGACTCTGGAACGCCGCCATCTTGCTGCTGGTGTAGGTAAATCGTCTGATAGTGTAGCATTGCTGTAGGCTTACTCACGGCCTCAGCAATGCTCTGACTATCAGACGATCTACCCACAGCAGCAGCAAGATGGCGGCGCCCAGAGACCTCATTTGCAAACGTTTATAAAGGTCTCTGCAGCACCGCCATCTTACGCAGTGTGGTGCGTCGATGGTATGGCATGGCAGGCTTCACCTCAGCAATTTGTTTCTGCGCTGCCAGCCACACTGGTGGGCAAACGCCGCTTTGAAACGCGTATTGGTCTATACCTTAGCATCATGGTATAGGGCTATGTCCCTACCACGTGGAAGAAGTTTTTCCACCGCGGTGCCTACTCACCGCGATGGTTATTACGGGCGATCCGTCGAAGATGAGTGGTACGACGTCGGGGCGGCGTGACAGGTCTTCCATGGAGTCGATGCGGTCAGTGGGGGACTTGATCATGAGCGAGGCCTTGAGCAGACCCGTGAAGCTGTTCATGAACACCATAGACGAGAGCATCCAGCCGCCCAGGACGAAACGGGCCGCCCAGCTGAGACGTTTGGTCGACGTGGCTGCATGCCAAATCATACTGACAGCTTAAGGGACGCTGCTATACTCTGTTTCACCTTATGATGTACCGCAGGAAAGGCTACAAGCGCGAGCTCTTTGCTCTAGGGCAGACCTCGGCGGCACAAGCTCTCGTGCGTTAAGAGCAGCTCCCAACGATATGAGCTCGCGCTTCTAGCCTTCTCTACGGTACAACATAAGGTGAAACGGAGTATAGTACATCATTTACGAAAAACGGTCGGCAAATACTAGGGAGTTTTAGGGAACAGTTTTTGCTCATCCGATACGATACGATGAGCCCTCCGGTACGCGCTGCGCATATGGGAGTCTTCTGCGGTAGCGCATGCGCAGTGCAGTGCGCATGCGCATGCGGACCGTATTGGATGTGCAAAAACGGTTCCCTAAAACTCCCTACTGTCTGATGCGTGTTTCTTGTATTGCGGTACAGTCATATTGGTCATAAAAAAAGCTGCTGCAGACATGTTTGAGCATGTATGAAGCAAACATGCCTTAGACATGCCTGAGAGGTGTTTGCAGCTAATTCTGTCACCATGCCTGCTGCGAACACCGTGTGTTTTGTGTGGAGCATGAGCAGCGTGACTGCCTTTTTTGCTTGGCTATTTGTTCTTCGGCGTCCTGATCGGGTGATGCCGCCTTCCTATTGGCTGGCTGCTGCGTAGCGATAATATGATGATTGGTACCCGTCACGCCCTTTGTTTCTGAAGCTGTCAGTGACTATGCGGAGCGCAAGTTCGTCTGCTTCCTTTGCAGAGGTTGCGGTGACATCGAGAACGCCGAGCTCTGATTGGCTCCGATTGGAAGGATAATGGGTAGACCTCAAAGCAGGCTGCCTCGAGGTCTACCAGCTATCCTTTCAATCAGAGCCAATCAGAGCTCGACGTTCTGACGTCACCGCGACCTCTGCAAAAGAAGCAGACAAACTTGCGTTCCTCATAGGCTTCTACTGCTTCGAATTGAATAGTGCTGTGTCATCCCCATAGCTTCAGCGCTGTAGAGACAGCCGGTATGCGAGACTTTCTTTCGAACTGTGAACGCTATGAATGACGCAGTGCCACGCGATTCAAAACCACTCATCGCATAACTTGGTCGTGTGAACCACCTTTGCCTATATCTTATATGTATCGCACTGCAACTTTCCTTTTCTTGTTGATTTTTAGGCTGGAACGAATGTTGGAAGCTCGAATCAGCTTTAGAGTTACAGGCTGCTTCCTAATAAGAATGGTATGGGGCCATGATCTATACACGGCGGGACCAAGAGACGAGGACATCGCCGCTTGCTGCGATTGGCCAGCCCAGCGCCACTGACCAATCGCAGCAGGCGGCGATGTTCCGGTACCTTGCTCCCTCTTGGTCCCGTCGTATACAAGGACTCCTGAGTTGCGACTTTCGGGCGGTCTGCTCTTCATATTACGAGCCAAACCTTTCGACCTTTGGAATGAAGTATATACTGCACGAAAAGGCACCCGTGTGAGCACCTTAACAGGAGAGTCATGTCAGTTTGAGGCGTCAGCTCTTTGCTCACCTTCTACATGCAGTTGAGCCGTATTTTCTCACCTTCTTGCAGCATGACCTCGAAGTACGTGAGCAGAGATCGGGCGACTCTGTCAAAAGTCACTGGCGGGCGCAGCACCGCTGTCATGGCGCTTAGAAAGAGGAGAACGCTGATGACCGTGATCCACACCTACAAAAAGATGGTGAACTCAGATCTCCTTCATTAAACTGTGGTGACTCAAACGCGTCTATACGACTGGTTTGTTTAGCGTCCTATACCGCTCATGCATCGAAAGTTGTCCCGACCGGGAGCAGCAAATGATGTCACAGAAGTCTGCGTGTCCTGTATTACAGATTCCAAGTGCTTGAGTGGGGTCACGTGGTTAATGGGTTCGCGTTTGCAGTAGAAGCTGCGAGGAGAAGGCGAGAGCGTCGACAGTTTACAAGCGTAACCGCTTTTTCCTCTACTTTCTTCCTCGCCGGGCGAAAACGCAGCTCATGCGCACTTACGACTAATCCCCGTGGGAGGCCCCCGCCATTAAATTGCACACGCTTCCCATGGTTTGATATGGACCTTCTCTTCAGTCTAGGCTCTCTATGTCATGCTGATGGATGTTGCGATCCTGGCGGTTGGTCGTAGAAGTTCCGACAGAAAGCACGAGTGAACGCAAGTGTCGCTGAGGTCGCCGTGTCCCAACTCGTGGCTGCTGAAGCTACCATAGACTGTCAAGCTAGGAGCGACCTGCTGCAGAACAGGCGTCTGCCGCGTCTCACCTCGCCTGCTGTGCCGCCGCCAGGATCGCGGTAGGCAACAGCATGACACCTCTATGACATCATTAGGCGGAAATCGATGGACCACAAATAAGGGTGCAGTAAACACACCAATTGGAGACGCGTTCCTGCAGGCACTATAATAGTTAAAACACGCTCCCACGAGCAAATCATGAATTTGTTGTAGTTGCCATGAGGAAGAACTTGAGAAAAGAACCTCTTGGAAGTCCCAGACTTGCAGACAAAGTATCGCAAGTTTCTTCAGGACAAAATGGCGGCTGCTACTGTGGGGTTTCTACGAAACTAGGCTCCTCTTGACGTCACTCGAACAGAGATAAACGGACTTTTAATCGTATAGTTTGCCACCATCTATAACGTGACCTCGGAAGACGGATAGCATATTAATTTTAGAGCGTAGCTCTTAGGCGCCCGTTTCCGGCTTGAGCGGCGTCGCCGTCGCTTCCGGCGTAACCGCGCGTTGCATTATGGGACGTTCTCCATAATGACGTCACACGTGACGTCACGTGTGAAGTCACGAGGAAGGAGGAGAAGGGGGACGGAATTTTTTCGCTAAATATAGCGGAAAAATATTCTCCGCTAAATTTAGTGGAAAACTTTCCCGCTAAATTCAGCGGAAAAATTTCCAAATTTAGCGGAAAATATTCCCCATCTACGGTAATTATTTCCGCTAAATTTAGCGGGGAGTTTTTTTTCGTTAAATTTAGCAGGGAATTATTTCCGCTAAATTTAGCGGGAAAATTTTTCCGCTAAACTTAGTGGGGAATTTTTCCGCTAGATGTCGCGGTGAATTTTTTTCGCTAAATGCAGCGGGAAATTTTTTCCGCTAAATTTAGCGGGGAATTTTTCCGCTAGATTTAGCGGGGAAATTTTTCTGCTAAATTTAGTGGGGAAATTTTTTTCCGCTTTAACTGAGCGGGGAATTTTTTTCCCGCTGAACTTAGCGAGGAAATTTTTCCGCTAAATATAGCGGGGAAATTTTTCCGCTAAACTTAGCGGGGAATTTTTTCAAATAAACTTAGCGAGGAATTTTTGTTGCTAAATGTAGCGAAAATTTCCCGCTAAATGGTAGGGGAGCAGGAGAGGAGGAGGAAGGAGGGGAATACCCTCCCCTCCTCCTCCCCAAGAGCTGCGCTCAATTCGGTGTCACAGAGAGTTGTGAACGTCTTTCATTTTTATTTAGAGACCACCCTAAGCTTGATGGGGAATGACATAGCTTATGTCCCGTCGTAATTGCTTTACCTCGCATAGGTTCAAAGTGTTCCGCGAGTATTCTATTCGGTTTTACTCTACTTGAACGAGATCTCCGACATTTTAAAGGACATGGTTAGGAATGTTTTTTATGATGCCTATTCCCAAAAGAAGAATAAAGTTCTAAGTCCGCAGTGAAAGAAACGTCTAACGGCGCTAGAACCTTCCGCTGTTTATTACGTCACGCTCCATGGACTAACTAATCATCGCCTTTCTGGGAAAAGAAAACACGGCTCATTTGTGGATGGATGACAATGGAGCCGTGCAGCAATGAAGATAGGACCTGTATAATAATACAAGACCTTACGAAGCTTTCTAGAGGACGTCTCATTTCGTGCTCTCATTCTAAAAAAGAACAAATTATCTCTAAGCCGTCAACGGGATTTGACGGCAAACCCTTTTGCAAGATGATACGGAACGACATTTTATGCCACTAAGAAGTGTAACGGACATGTCCAGCGTAGTTCTTTATCTTCCCATAAGGCTGTTAGCTATGGTGGCCACCACCATCATTCGTAAATTTATTGACGTTGACATGAAAAAAAATAAAAATAAACAATGGAACTTAACGATAAAAATCCCTAGAGAAGGGGAGCAAGCAGGACAAAAGACAAACACAAATCTCTAAACAAAGCTAGGTGATTATTATCGTTATCTTGTCCAGCTCGCTTGCACCATTGCATTAATTGCATAATCACTGTTTGAATATGTGTTACCTCAGTGCTGAAAGCGGTGAAGCAGGCGAAGACGTTGGACGCGAACGCCCTTTGCATGCCACTCATGATGTCCATGGCAACCTGATTGTGTGGCAGGGCGGGCTCGAAATCCTCGGTGTGCTCCAGCACAGGGTAGTGAGGACCTAGTGCCAGGTCCGCTTTCTAGAAAAAGGCAGATCAGCCAAATGCCGGTCTTAGCTCCGTCCCACGCCGTCCCTTGTCAAGTATAGGTTCACAAAGCAAGTAATCGCTACGCAAATGTTTGTTACTGTTTTAAAGCTAGGGTGTTACATGCTATGTGGACTTATTCCATAAGGTACTTGAGCAGCTGTCACTTCCAGTGGTTCGCTACCCTTTTTAAGGCTAAGGTGTTACGTGCTCTCTGGACTTATCCTTCGAGGGTACAGTCCTCCGGCGAAGCACGCGAAGGATGCGCATGGCCGGTGGCCGTAGTGAGGTTCGCTGCTGACGCTCCGAGCGTACTTCCATTCAGCTTACGAGGGAGTGATGATAACTCGGGGCTCATGCTAAAGCGCAGCGTAGCTTATCAGTTGACAGTTTGTGCTGAACCCTATGAGCGTTCTCCTCCTTGATAGCAGAATGGAATTGTCCGAGCGGTCGCAGCGCCTCCACCAGGCCATCGCGTCGCTACGCGCTCCCAGGTGGTATCTTTCTATACTTGCCGGAGACTGTACTTGAGAGTCACTTCCAAAGGTTTGTTACTGTTTAAATACTTCAAGGTGTTACATGCTCTCTTACTTAACTTGTGTACAATCAGTGCTTATAAATTACAGGTGCTAAGGCTTCGATTACATGTGCCTCAAATAAGGAAGCATTGAAGCAATCTGGATACTTTATTCACTGGAAAGTAATATTTATAACGCTATAGCACTTTCTTTAAGGTACCAAAAGCGTACCACGCGGTCACTTTGAGTGGGAATCATAGGAAGACTGCACTGTGTTCTTCATTTTAGCGAATACTATCGGGGCCAGACTAATTCACGTAGGCAACATTAAAAGAAAAGAATGATAGAAAGAAATATTCATACTGAAGTAAAGCTAAACTTACGTTCAAGTCGACATAAAAGGGACAAGTTGATTTGGTTGGCTTAGACTTATCTAAGGCCTTTCATCGTGGATCTCATAATAGACTCTAAAAATCATTATATACGGCGTTAATAAGGAAGTTGAATGGATCCGAGCATACCTAGCAGCGACACATTTTGTGACTATCAATAGAAATGTTTCAGCTACATGCGGACTTCCGTCGGGAGCCCAACAAGGATCAGACTTAGGCACTGTTTTGTTTTTATGTTATATTAACGATATCGCCGACGAAGTAAGCTCCAATGTCACAGGTGAGAATGTTCGCAGATGACATATTGCTCAATAAAGGCTGGGTCTGGGTTAGTTGCTTTTTCATTATTTTTAAATTTTATGTCTGTCCCCCTTTTTATCTTAACAGTGTGTTCTTTTCTTTCAATCTCATGCTTGTTTGGAAGGAAAAATAAACCAGTTGTTTGTTGCATCTTTCAGTGTGTGACTGTCGTCCTCTTCGTCCTAGATTGTAAACTTTAGCAGCGCTGAACGAAAAAATAATGCCACATTACTATAAACTAAAGTAGAGTGCCCTTCAAATCAGGATAACTTAAATTTATCGGTTGACTCAGTAAAAAGATTATGTGAGAGATTGGAAGTGAAAACAAACCACGACAAAGCACGTTCGTCAGAATCACAAGCAAAGGAACGAACATACTTTCATATACATATAAAATCTGAAAATGACCTCGTAGCACCAGCTGACTATTTGAAGTACTTGAGAGTTACAATATCAGTAGATTTAACGTGGAAATGCCACATTCGACAAATTGTGAAATACGGCTAGAAAAAATGTTATAGCTCTTCAAGCGAAATCGACAGCATGCCATGCGTTAGGTGAAGCTAACAGCTTGCACAACTCCTATGAAACCTACCCTGGAATAAACTTGCACGGTTTGGGACCCGTACCGCAAAACCCAAATCGATAAATTGGAAAAACTAACTCGAAGAGAGACCGCTCGTTTTATCCTATCACACTACAGTCGAACGGTCAGATGATGAGCTTGAACAGCTCAAGTTCCCTCCCCTGTGTATACGGCGCGCCAGCTCCAAAGTTTCTGTTAATGCTTTCACGGAACTCCTTCAACATAAACACTTCTCGTTTCCTACAACCACGTATTACGGAAACTCTAAAGGGTGCGCACAATACGGCTTTTCAAATTTCGCGAGTTAATAATGATACTTACAAATACTCTTTACTTTTTGTTAGAACACTAGAAATTTGGAAGAGGCTTCCTGGAAATGTTGCACATTGTGATAAAATAAAATCCCTTGAAAAATATCTCATATAACTGTATCTAATTTGTTTTGGTCCTTGCGTTCATGTACCCATTATAGTAACATTTCGTACCTTTGTTGTTTTTGTGTGTGGCATGATGTGAGCCAGTGCGGTTGGACTTTTTGTTTTTCTTACTTGTGCTCCACTCCTGTATAATCCGCCCAATTGGGTTCACGGTATTTACAAATAAATAAATAAAATAAAATTCGCCGGAACATTTGTGAACCCGTATGGCTACAATTGGTCTCATCGTTAAGCCGTAGGTGCACACTGCAGACATGTTGACAACATTACCTGGGAAACGCGTCAAGCCTTTTTCAAGCATGTTATGTGTGCTTCGAACATGTCTGCAGGTATTTATTGCATGACCAATGTTACAGGACTGTCACGCATCGAAGAAACACGCCTGAAGCAGTTTCTGCAGACTGTTTCTTTTGTTGTTCGATGTATTAGGGAGTTTTATAGGAACTGCGTTTCTGCACACTCGATTCGGTACGATATGGGCCCTCTGGTAATAACTGCGCATGCGCTACCGCAGAAGACTCGCACATGCGCAGTTCGTACCGGAAGGCCCCATCGTATACCGTATCGGACGTGCAAGAACGGTTCCCCAAAACGCCCTTTAACAATTTAACCGCGGCTTTGCTCACATTGTCGGCGAGGGCCTTGAGTTGACCCGTGTAACTTCCGTTGGCGAGCTTGACGCCCCACTGCAGGTCCTCGGCAAATACGAGCTTGTACCTGCGATTTCATGTGCGAGGTGACGTCGATGCGTATCTTTTTTTTGTGCTGAATCAGTGAGGGCGTTGATAGGAAACCTATAGAAGATTCCGTGTACCTTGGGTTTCTGGTTTTCCACTGTTTGTTTATCGCGCGATATGGCTTAATGAATTGATTATTTATCCGACGTGTAACGTAGATCTGTATTTGAGTTGACTTTACGTGCACGCGCCTCCTGTGCGTAAACGCCTCGTTGAAAAATAAAATGACGTAGATAGGCAAGCGAAAGGGAGTAAAAGCTAGCGAAAGGGTAGGAGCCGAAATTCCTATCGCTTATCCCAGAGTGGCACGTTGCTTGGCTAGTTGGTTAATCTTAGTTAAACATAAAAAAATCGCGTACAGAAACAAACAAACAAACAAACACGCACACACAAAAGACAGGGACACGAAGTAAACCGGATAAATGTTAATACAAAATAGCGCTTTTCTTGTTTGCTTCGAATCCCTGTCTTTGTTTGCGCTATTTTATATGTTTAGCTTATCCTAGAATAGACAGTGTTTATGATTACCGACGATCTACAAATTGATATCGAGTCCTGAGAAGAATACTTAAAATATATAAAGAATAAAATCGCTTTAGAGACAGATTGATCGAGTGGTTAGTTCATTTATTGAGCGACTTAATTTCCGATGTTTATTGCTTTTTACCAATGAACAAGTTTTTCCAACGTACATTTGTCGGTGTTTCGGGGTAAATGGCAAGAATCGCCTCGCTAGGCACTTCATCAAATGCTATGAAGGTGCGAAGCACTTGAAGAAGGCTTTTAACGAGCCGCAATTTGAATTTGAAATGCCTCCGCGCCTGCAAGATTATTATATAATACGCAGTTCCTACTCTACTGCGCAGTGGGGAGGGGGGAGGGGGAGAGAGGTGTGTTAGCTTAGCGCACCGTTTAATTTCCTCCCCTCTCTCCTCTGCTGGGTTCCGTTGCTGACGCTACCTGGCCTTGCTACATTGTGACCACCCCTACCAACACAAGTAAGCAAGGTCCGCGTTGCAGGACATGATCCGTTCAATGAAAATACGGCTCTGAGAGTTTTGAAACGTAAGAACACTTCATAATCGTATACTATTTGATAACGCCTTCAGTAACGAAACCTGGCCATAAAGTGTGCAATTACTATTTGTTTATGAAGGAGAACATTTGTCCACGGGAGCTGCGGGCACTGCGCATGCGCGGAAAGTGGGTGCTTTGAAGGGCGATGCGTTTGCGCGTGTTGTGTTTGAAAGTCGGCGCCATCACTTTGGCGTGCTGTCAGAAACAGATGCTGGTGCATATCAGGTCCTATCTCTTCGTGCAAAAAATGTAGAGGCTTGCGTTGGAAAGCTCTTGCTTGAACGCCTGTTTCCTATCACGCATAACAAACTGACCAGTCCACAGCTACCAGTAGACTAATCCCACAGCACAGCAAGCCGACACACTAAAACCCGAGACGGAGGCTAAAAAGGACAAACTCAATGTAGCGTCACAAACGGCAACCTGAGTTTGTTGTTTGAAAAGCGATCAATCGCCGCCCATACCACAGAGTTGCCAATTTAGCGGTTTTCTGCTAAATTTAGCGGTTTTCTGAGTTGTCTATGGGGAGAAATAACCCTTTGCGGGCGGCGAGATTTTTTTAGCGATTGGAAGGAAGCACGAGAAAGCCACATAGGTGGCACTGTTGTCGTCGCGTCCCAACTCTGACTGCCGAAACTTCCGTGGACTGACAAGCTGAAGAGCGTCCTGCAGCGGAACAGGCGTCTGCCACATCCACAACCGCTGCTGGGACACCGCCAGGATCGCGGCCGGCGACAGCATGACACTTCTGTGACGTCATCAAGCTAAAATCGAGGGGCCATTTTTTTTGACGCGGTAAACACATTAATAACATAAGTCGGAGACGCGTGTATATCTCACGTGATGTTCATGGCGGTAGTGATGTTGTCCAGAACCGATCCAGTGATGCCGAAGACGTGCGTTTGGTTGTTTCGTTGTTCTTCAATGACGTAGAGGGAAACTGGAATTGAGAAACAATTTATAAGAATGTAATAATAGAAGGTCAAGCTCTTTCTGATTGTTTTCTGTAGCATTAAAATAATGACTAATTCACATGATGGATCAGACATGTCTAAAACAACTTTGTCATGCTTGATGACCGCGTCTCCTCTGCTCTATGCTATATTAGCATCTTGTTCAAAGATGTACTAAAAATTATACAAACGGGTTTATAAAAATGAGTAAAACATATTATTGTTTTGCAGCTGGTTGGCTACATCATTGAGTTATTATAATGTACGCTAGGAGGTTCAACTGGCACTAGTGCCTATGCGACTTCTGGGAGGCAAATTGGAGCAGACAGCAACCAGTCTACTTTTGCGGTTGCTCCTGTGCGTTCCTATGGAAAAACGCGCGTGCAATTTTGTCTCTTCGCCGGAGAATAACATGAATCACATTTGTTACTCTTGGTCGTAGAGAATACTGGGCAACTTCATTAAGATTGTAAAAGTGTAACTGCTTTAGTTACAGTATTTTACTCAACCAGTGATCGATGTTAAACTTCGTTATATTGAAGGCCCTAACCTCTGTTCCATAGCAGGTGTGTAGAAACGAGCGACGATTCTAAGCAAAATAACAATGGAAAGGAATGTATACGCTGTGTTCATGGTTCGCCAGCTTTCCGGTGATGTTTATATATTGCAAATATGCCCGTCCTGTACACTATATGAAAATTATCCCGTCGTGTATCTTTATTGAGTGGTTAAAACATTCAAAAACGTAAAGTATAGGGTGTTTGAAATGCCAAGCAGATCTAAAATGGACCATAAAAATCAGCGCCTGCGCGTAGCAATTAATACCTTTGGAGAAAGGTGTATTTCATAAGTTGGTTTTACATGCGAAATTGCAAAGCGTAGCTCACTTTTTGTAAAGAAAAAAGGCTTGAGGTGCACCTAAGCACTTCTTATGAGTTGTGAATGCGAAAGCATGAATGTCGTTCTTGCGCGCGCCCTCGTGAAGTGGCCGCGCCGCGCTGACATCGGCCGTGCCACCGCTCTGGAGTCTGCCCGGGCGGGCTGGCCCCGCCCGTTTCAGACTTTTGAGGTTTGAGGTTTGAGACATGTACACATTTTGATAAGATTACATATATAGCAATCAGTAATGTTTCTTTGTCGATCGTGGAGGTGCTGCGCTGGCTGGAGGGTGGCTTCTTTCCGGTGGCTTCAGTGACTCTCAGACTCGGTGGTTGAGTAAATAAATATATATTTACAAAAGACGAACAACTTTTTACAACACAGAAACAAGAATACGTCACGCTGCTGATGCCGCTCGCGGCAACCCAACGCCAACGATAGCGCCTCGGCGCCAAGCCCCTTGCCGCGCACGGCAAGGTCTCTGTCTCGCAAGACAGAGTACGCGGGAGCCCTCGGGACCGCGGGAGAAAGCAACTTGCTCCGCGCACGGGCTAGCTCAAACTCAACTTTTCCAAAAAGGCGCGCCGACATCTCGCAGGGAGGTCGGACATTTCTCTCTCCCCGGAGTCGCCGACATGGCCCAGACAAAGTCGCTTCCCCAATTACCACGGCGGCAAGGGCAACCACCCGCTCCCGCCCTGGGAACGAAAAGTGTGTTGACTTCCCACGCAAGGAAATCTGTTTCCACTTTCGGGAGCTGGCCGCCGCTTGCCGCCAAAGGGGAAAACGTGAGGCATCGGGCGCCTCCGAAGGACACTTCGGCTGACCGCGCCGCTAATTCCCCGAGCTCTTTCGGCTAAGCTCCTTCGGCCATCCCTACACGTCCCCCCGAAAACTGCGCTAGGACTTCTGGACTAGCCAGCAGTCACAAAAACAGGATGGCCGAAACCCCAACAAGAAATCAAAAACAAACCGCTTAAACTCAAGCGAAAAATAAAAACAACAAAACACATGGCTTGAAATAACCAAGCCAAACACCTCTAGCACCAATTGCTAAAAAAAAAAAGGTATGAGGAAAAAAAGACAATACTTCTTACTATATTTCCTTCTCAGCTGGCCTCTCGCGGACCTGGATCGCTCGCAACAACGACACCACTGGTGCCGCAAGAGCTTCCGCAAACAAAAGACAAAAACAAAAAAACATCAACAAATCACGGCAAACCAACAGTCAAGGAATAACTGAAAACGCTTGGCGAACACTGAACAACGCTGGAACGTGCGATTGCACAAAATAACCGCGGCAGTGATCGCCCTCCGACCCGCTTACGGCTGACAGCGTTCCCGTATAGAGAGACGAAAAATAAAACACAGCCACGCTCCTCTAGTACGACCTGCTAAATGAAGATTAAAAACAGGGAAAACACTTCTTTCTGCTTTCTGCCGTAAACAAAAAGACAACAAAAATCGAAAAGCGCGGCAAACGCTACACAGCAAGTGCGAGTTCAATGGCACCTCGCAAGGGCCACGGCAGTGATCGCCTCCCCACATGCACACCCGCTGACACCACGTGCATGAGCGAGACAACGCGCTCCCCTGCCACCGTACCATCACCCCTTACTCGGGCCCTGTGTCGAGCGTCGCGACGACAGTGTCGCTCGCCAGAGCTTCATTAGGCCCACGAAGGCGTGCTCGGCTCGGTCTCTCCACGAAACCGTGTTCGGCCCTAGCTTCGCGGTCAGTTCGGTCAGAGGAAGGACCAACACTGCGCCCATGGCGCGCCATCGCCGTTCCGAAATCGTCGCCCCACGGCGATTCGTGCGCCTCCACTGGCACCTCTCCGCGCCGCCCACTTGGTGGCACCCACCGTGTCACACCGTCCACACTAGGCCCGTCGTGGGGACACCGAAGTCCAATCTGGGCAACTGCAGCAGCCCCTCGCGACCTCGGTACTCGAGTCTCCCCAGTGCCGGGCCTGACACCTCGCTCTCCGGGAGCTCCTCCCTTCTAGCTGCCTGGACGCAGGAAAGGCCCTCGTTCGCAAGCGGCCCGATCGGCCTCGAGCCCACGGCGATCTCCGGTACCCTGTATGGCGGCGCGATCGGCCTCAGAGCCCACGGCAGTGTCCGGTTCCTGGACACCGCGATTGGTCTCGGACCCCCGGCAGCCCCCGGTTTCTGTATGGCGCGATCGGCCTCAGACTCCATGGCCGTCTCCGGTCCCAGTACGGCACGATCGGCCTCGAACCCTTCGACAGTGACCGGTTCCTCGAGAACGCGATCGGCGCCCGACCCCACGGCAGTCTCCTCTTTCTGTGCGGCAGGATCAGCCTCGGACCGCACGGTAGTTTCCGGTCCCTGAACTACACGATCGGCCTCGGACCACACGGCAGACTGCGGTCCCAGTACGGCACGATCGGCCCCGAACCCTCCGACAGTGTCCGGTTTCTGGATAGCGCGATCGGCGTTGGACCCCACGGGAGTCTCCGGTTCCTGAACGACACGATCGGCCCCGGACCCCACGGCTGCCTCCGGGTCGCCTCGCGCGTCCGGTTCTGTCTCCCTCACAGAGCGAGCCTCGGGCGCCGTGTCCTCCGCTGCCCGATGCTGCGTCTCTTCACGGCGCTCCGCTAGGAGCCGAGCTCTTGCTCTCCGCTCCTCCGCCCGGAGTTCTGCGACTCGTACCTGCCGCTCTAGCTCCTTCGTTTTTTCCCTCGCAAGGGCTAGCCGAACGCTCATCGGAACCGCTTTCCCATCCGACCCCACGTCGCCTCCGTCACTAGGGCTCCCCCTCCCGCGCAAGTTATACTTCGACATGCAGCTAAGCGCGCGGGTGTCAGCCGGCGACGAAAGGGAAAGCGACCACGTACCTGGCGGTGCTGTAGAGCCCACGAAAGTCGTTGACGCCGCCGAACTCGCGAGTCCCCGGCGTCGATCACCGCACGCAGAGTCCGTTCCGTGAGACCCGGCTGTCGCCGCTGCAGGCGTCGGGTGTCGCCAAACCCGCAGGTCACTGGCGTCGATTGCAGCCGGCGACGTTCGCTTGCCTGAATCTGTTGTCGTCCGTCGTCTCAGATGGTCCTGAACTCTTGCCGATGGACACCACCACACTCTGCGCCAGCACCGGCCTCGTCGTCTCCCTGGCACACGACGTTGTCGAAGTGGCCGACGACGTCCACGATCCTGTCGACTGCGCCAGTAATGTTTCTTTGTCGATCGTGGAGTGCTGCGCTGGCTGGAGGGTGGCTTCTTTCCGGTGGCTTCAGTGACTCTCAGACTCGTTGGTTGAGTAAATAAATATATATTTACAAAAGACGAACAACTTTTTACAACACACAAACAAGAATACGTCACGCCGCTGATGCCGCTCGCGGCAACCCAACGCCAACGATAGCGCCTCGGCGCCAAGCCCCTTGCCGCGCACGGCAAGGTCTCTGTCTCGCAAGACAGAGTACGCGGGAGCCCTCGGGACCGCGGGAGAAAGCAACTTGCTCCGCGCACGGGCTAGCTCAAACTCAACTTTTCCAAAAAGGCGCGCCGACATCTCGCAGGGAGGTCGGACATTTCTCTCTCCCCGGAGTCGCCGACATGGCCCAGACAAAGTCGCTTCCCCAATTACCACGGCGGCAAGGGCAACCACCCGCTCCCGCCCTGGGAACGAAAAGTGTGTTGACTTCCCACGCAAGGAAATCTGTTTCCACTTTCGGGAGCTGGCCGCCGCTTGCCGCCAAAGGGGAAAACGTGAGGCATCGGGCGCCTCCGAAGGACACTTCGGCTGACCGCGCCGCTAATTCCCCGAGCTCTTTCGGCTAAGCTCTTTCGGCTAAGCTCCTTCGGCCATCCCTACACAATCTAAGATGCACTTATATGTATCTTAACTCTTTACATTAAGAGGGAATCACTAATGCTTCGCGAGTAGCCGAACATTTTTCTACTACGGCTCAATTGAGGTGAAAGCGATTTTAGTGCTTTGCGCAGGGCACACCCTTTATTCAGTGGCGGTGGACAATAATACCCTTTCAACGCAAGGTTCAAACCAGCATGTTTATACTGAATGGATTTCGAGGCAATAAGCTCGGAGGTGTGACTGGATATTGGTTGGCCGTGGTGGAATTGGCAACGCACGCGGTTGCCACGCGGAGGAACCAGGTTCGAACCCCGCTGGACGCTGTTTTGTTTTATTAACATGTATGTTTTCTGGTAAGCTGTCGGCCCATTCTCGGCTGTCATCAAGTGTTTTTGGTTCGGAACATTCCTGAACGTATATCGCACTTCGATCGCCGACGCCAGATAGGTTCTATACTTATTTCTTTAAGTCTGTAGACGCAAGTTAGCCTAATTGTATATTTATATGAAGCTATATCCATTCGTCTATCATTTTCCAGCGGTGACAAAAATTACTAGAAAAAAAAATTAATTATATTTTTTAAAATATTTGGAGCTATTCCGGGGACGACCACATTCTCTCTTTATACCATCACTTTATGAAAAGAGTTATACTTAACCTACTACAATTACTTACAGCTTGAAAAACGCTAGGCGGGGTTAGTTATGTTCACGATTTTCGCTTCGCGATTCGTTATTTAGCATTCTTATCGGCTAAGAGTTGCGATCTTATTGGCCGCGGAACAATATTTAGCCACCCATAGTCCGTCCTGGCAGATCGCCACGAAAAGCGGCCGCCGAAATGGAAAGGCAGACAGCGGATGAGAGGAGAGCCACGTGACTGGCGCCCCGCTGCGGCGAGACGCCGAAACACACTTCTCCCGTGCGAACAAGTGTGTTCCGGGGTCCTCGCCGCTGAACAATCTGTGCGCTGACGTCCACGTTCCCACAGAAATGGCTCATTGATGCTCTGTGCTACAGATCCTCGCGCTCCAAATCGGCGATCGAGGGCTCTTTATGGCTCCGTCGTCGAACTGCCAGGCCTTGTGAGTATAGAGGAGGCTATGCCATGACTCGCACTACTCTGCGTTTCTTAAACTCTCGGCGAGTACAGCATTAGACCAGCCTTCTAACAAGCATGTTGCTAAAAAAAGTAACACTAAACTGAAAAAAAAAAGTTTTTTAAAGGACCTAGATAAGACCATATTGTAAATTCTACCCTCCCCCGCCCCCCTCACAAAAAAAAAAGATGAGCAATATCTATGTTGTTAGACGCAATTTAGGGGGGGGGGCGGGAGTACTCTTTGCTCTGGGCCTTTTGCTCTCGCAAAACAAAGCATCTTTTTCTCGGCTCTCACTGGTTGGAGTGATGACTGATGTGTGAAATGTTCGTTGTAAAATTGTTTCTCCGTGCCGTAATAGTGTTTATATCGACAATAAGTTTGTTTGAGAAACAAATAATCTAGGTAGAGTCATTATTGTTTTCAAAAATATCCCGTGATCGCCTTTCCGCTTCTGCTTCAAACGATAACATACATGACTGCCGGCGTTTGCGGCGTGCTCAACGCGTTGAGTTCGTTTATTTTTCCAAGTGCGAGTCCTTGTGCGTTCACCGAGGTGTTTAGAGGCAGGTCTTTTCGACCGACCTATCGTCCGTTGCAACCTAAGAACGAATGGGCGAGGGTAAGACGGGCCGGGGAGGAGGAAGCAGACGGAACGCTGGAGAAGAGAAGGGGAAACCTCCTTCTCTCTTTAGCGTTCCATCTGCTTCCTCTCCCGGCCCGTCTTACCCTCGCCCTTCGTTCTTAGGTTGCAACGGACGATAGTTTGCAGCAAACAACTGTCGCAAGTACGCGCCTTCGGGAGCACTCTGCGGGTGCTTGGGTTCGTGCGGGTATGGTAGCGGGACTGGCATAAAGCCTAGCGTCCCAGGTCGACTATGTGGCTTGATCTGGTCTGATTGTTTCCTTTGCGCGTGTTGGTGCTGAATAAAGATGTTTGTTCCCGTAAAAGACGTCGTCCCACTGCTTTGTGAATTGTGCAACCATTGTGATTGCAACCATGGTTTAAATACGGAGAAGATACTTGCACATGTGCGAATTTGCGAGCCATTTGGCTGGAGGCAGTCGGGCGCTCAACTCGCATGAAGTTTGTCTCTGTTTCCGTAAAAGTAGCTGTCAAGTTTTGCAGTGGACCTGGCCTACCAATGCAAATATTAGCGTCGTGTATCACTACTGCATACCTGCCAAGTTCGGAGAAACCAAATCTGGGAGAATATCTAAGCAGGGTTTTTAAAAAAGAACTATTGACAACAAATTTACGTGAAGACAACTTCAATATTTTTATATTCCACTGCTCATGCTCATGGGATTGCAGCCGTCTGCTGTCATGGCAAAAACTCATTCTTTAAGTGTTGAAGAGAGGGGGGGTAATTTGTGTTTTCCGGGAGCTTTTTTGTTAATCGTGCAACTGATCAAAATTCAGAAGTCTTCCGGGTAATACGGGAAACTTGGCAGGTATGCTACTGCGTGGTGCACGTTAAAGACCTCAGGCTAGCGGTTGCAGCGCACTGGCTGAATTTCTTATCTACGGCTGAGACACCAGACGCCCGTTGGAGCTGACTAACTTCCGGCTGTATAAACAAACAAACAAACAAACAAACAAACAAACAAACAAACAAACAAACAAACACACAACATCTTTTTAAGTCCTGTAATTGGTGAGGGAATTTTTGTGTCATGTGACATATACTTTCTGGCTAAATTTAGCGGGGAACTCAAATGGTTGTATAGGTCACGTGGCGTCGATTTCCCCGCTAAATCGAGCGGGGAAACTGGATTGGTGTCTGGGTCACAATACGGGAATTTTCCCGCTAAATTTAGCGGGTAACTGAATCGATGTTTTGGCCACAAAACGTGAATTTTCCCGCTAAATTTAACGGGGAAACTCAGCTGACGTACAGGTAACGTGCCGTCAATTTTCCCAAGGTGTATAGGTCACATTACGTCAGGTGACGTCACGTGACGTCGCTTTCCTGCCAAATATAGTGGAGAAACTGAATTAATATACCGGTCACGTGGCGTCATCTTGTTCGCTAAATTTAGTGGGAAAACGGAATTGGTCCTTATGTCCCGTGACGTCAGGTCACGTGGCATCAATTTTCCCGCTAAATTTAGCTGAGAAACTGAATTCGTGTCTCCTGATGTCAATTCAAAACGATAGGTCTCGTGATATCAATTTATCCGCTAAATTTAGCAGGAAATGCACTGACATATGGACAATATTTTAAAATTGGGGGATGCTTTAATATTTATCTTATTTTAAGGAAAGAACACGAGCAAACTTACAGGCAGGTAAGCCACCCTGAGGACGAAGTCAGGGTTGTTGGTTGGAGACATGGCGGACTGTCCTTCTGCTCGGGTAACTCTGTCGCGCTTGCTGAACAAAAGACGGATTTTATAGAAAGTTTGCTTATCAATTTGTCCCCTTTATACCCGGGAAACTTGGGCGTCCGAAGATAACATCGAACGACCAGTAATGACAAAGTTGCATTAGGCGTCAGCGATCGCACCCTGATGTTTTACCTTAGCGGACTATGAGCATCAGATACAGGTCTAAGCAAAAATAATGGTCCTCCAATGCAAATTCTGCCGGTGGAATTTATTATTTAAATAGGCCTATTATTTTTGGTTCTTCAGCGAAACACGAAAAGGAGACAAGGCTGTTGTTCAACCCCTTCAACCATTTTTTAAAATAATATTGACAGATCAACAGTTCAAAGTATACAGTAGCGTTCGGAAGTGGCAGTAACAACAGAGTCACTGGGAAACTGTTTGCCTTACACAACGCGGTAAGCAATAAAATGGTAGCTTCGTGAAGTATAATCGTGAGTCCCGGTTGTCCCGGCCTACTTTAAGCGTAGCTATAATCAACGCTTAAAGCATTGGTACTCCATTTTTTGGTTATCTTGTGGGCGTCACCATATTGGTGCTTAGCCGCTGAGCTCTAGACTCCATTGCAAGTATACATCCAATTCTAGACATCGGCATAGTTTATACGTAAGAGAATATTCAGTGAGAAATGCTTGCTTCAAATGAGTTTTTTCCTCCTAGAGCCACCAGAGAATGGAACAGACTGCCGAATGACACTATGGCTTCTACATCTTCTGTGGCTTTGCTTAAAAGCATTGAAAGCGTTTGAATCTGTGCAAGTCATTAAACACTATGTGTTGAATCACTACGTGCCGGCATGCGTGCGCGGCTTTATTTTTTATTTATTTGCATGTCGTGTATGCATGAATGTGTTTTATGGATTTTCTTTTTTTTACTATATCTGCCACTCCTCTATCAGCCCTGTGATTGGGCTAACGGTATAAATAATTAAAAAATTGCATGATGTTTACCATATTTAGTGCCACGGCGCGTACTGTTTCTTATAAGCTCTAAACTTATCTTCATCCCCGTCATGCATCCATCTCTCTCGATACATGGCTGCGATTGGTTGTCCCAAGTGGACGCTCCAGATTTCTTGGAGTGCAGGCAACGCCTGTAGTGCGTTTAGCCAATGAAGTTCCCCGTTGTTTCTTTTGGTCATTCCAACGAGTGTACTGATTCTCGCCATGGCCCCCTTCTGCATGATGTTATCATCTGTAAGTGGATGCGCCGTTTAGTCATTCACATACGCCGGTCCGGCCTTGCGATGCGTTTTGGCTGATTTCATCATTCCCGTGAAAGATGTTTCAGTTCTTGCATCGACCTTCAAACAACGATGAAGTTGTTAGGAGATTGATGCAAGAAGGATTTGTTTTATATTTTGTACGAAATAAGAGTCGATGGGCGCTAGGTGGCCGCATATACTTTTTGAGATCGGTTCGATTTTCGCTGTCAGCCCAAAACAGCGCATCGCGGGGATCATTATAATGGGTGTCCTTCAAAGATACTTGAACGATACGTTTAAATCTGTGCATTCGATTTATTTATTGTTTGCGTATGTGATGGGGCTCGGAGAGTCATGGACGTTGTTGTTCCGAATCTTTGTGATCGCACCTCGTACAGTCATCTGATCCGTAACAAAGATGCTCTGTGCGTCTACTTTCACGCACGAAAGCTCGGAGCGAGCCAATCACCGCAACTTACGGAGGCAGCTCAGCGAATGACGATGCCCAAACGATCTGGTTGAGACCACAAAACTGCAGGTTCTGGGTTGCTGACATCAAGCAATGCAAAACGTCATGCTTGCATTGCTTAATGTCTCAACTCAGATTGCGTTGTTCAGTCTAAACATATGTTTCGGAATCGTCATTCACTGAGCTGCCTCCGTAAGTTGCAGTGATTAACTCGCAGTGTTGTGCGGAAATAGAGCATCATACTTTTTTAGAGTATAGTTAAAACAAAATTGAAAAATAAAGTAAGAAAACAAATTAATAAGCAGTCATACAAGGCTTGAAGCCGGTTTTAACTCCTCCCAGACTGCGCCCGTAGGCTATCGATCACCGGTAAACGATGGTTTCCAAGCGCCGTGAAGAAATTAAATTTAATGCGGAGAATTATGTTCCACAATCTCGTGGATAGCCGAAGAATGATAGTTTCGGCTTCAACGTAGGTTTAAGCTTCATCACAAGCTGGTGGGCTGTCAAAATTAATCATGGGAACGGCGGTTGCACCTGTCTAACATGGCTAACTGCTTGCATTCGGTCTTTGTAACAGAGATGACATTATTTACATAATTGAACTGTATTGTGGCATATTTTATAGACCTCAAGAGCTCTGGGGACACTTTAAGTTATACTAGAGGCGTCGCTTAACATATACTTGTCGGTAAGCATCACTATAATTTCCAAGACTGTCCTGAGCTTGGGTGCACGTTTTATGTTTCCAACAAGGCGCACGAAAATTCTAAATATGAAGGAACTGCAATCGAGGCTATGACAAAACGAAGGTAGAACAGAAAGAAAGCATTCAGCTGGAGTATGTGAGCAATATTCCTTCGTTCAAAAGCACACGTGTTACTAAGACCAACTCTCCGACTAACCAAAAATATAAAACGTTAGTTAGAGTACACTAACTTCCAGAAGTAAAAGCCGTGGGTGTGGGGCACATTTTATATATTCTGAAATTTTTCTTATTCGTCGTTTAATTTGACATAGCTGTAGAAGTTTTGGTGTTTGCGCTCCTTCTGCATGTACAGTCAACGGCAATATGAGCTGGTACAGGGCAATATCACCTGGTACAGTAAAAATGCTATGTCGGGAGTCCGTGCTGCATCAAGCTATTAACAGGGAGGTTTCAATGAACTGGACCCGTTCCCTGGGTTAACAATAAGCCAACAGGTTCCATTGCTTACCATACTGGAAGCACCCCGTGCAGCATTTTAGCCTTTTCGTCTAGCACTCGGCTGTCTCAGCTTATATTGTCGCCGACTGTACATTGCATTTTCAAGAACTAAAAATTTTAAAATCTTTTTCCCCACATCATATTAACCCCCGTTTCTTTGAAAAGAACAAATAATTGTCCACATCTTGAGCTGTCATACTGCTCCATACGTAAATTTGTAAGATATAAGCGTTTGCACGGATACCTTGAAAATTTCTACTTTCCCCGTGGTCAGGAAAGAGTTAAGGACCGTTCACACCTTGCAGCTACGACCTTGCCACCGACTACGACCGACTGGGACAAGACCGGTTTTAAGACTTGCGACGACTTACGACCAGCTGCATTGCTGCACAACCGGTCTTAGCCGTCACAAGATCACAAAACCTGTTTTGTCTCAGTCGGTCTGTCGTAGTCAAGCGCAAGTGTGTGAACGGGCCTTTAGCCTCTCCGGTCGTAAGCAGTCGCAAGTGTGTGAACCAACGCAGTCCAAGATGGCGTCCGGTGAATACCCCGCTATGCGGAGCGCAAGTTTGTCTGCTTCGTGCACAGATGTTGCGGTGATGTCAGAACGCCGAGCTCTTATTGGCTGATTGAAAAAAAAAGTGGGTAAACCTCAAGGCATCTAGCATTGAGGTCTTCCGACTATCTTTTCAATCATAGCCAATCAGAGCTCAGCGTCTGCTGTGACGTCACCGCAACCACTTTGCCAGAAGCAGACGACTTGCCCTCCACATAGGTCAGCAACCTCGTAGAGCGAGCAATCGACCGAGATGATCTCCGATCGCGTCCCGACCTTCGATGCCGATTATCTCCTGTTGTTCGTGGGTGGAGGTCGACGCCAAACCGATGAGAGTCGCTCGCTCTCGACGACCGAGAGACCTTCAATAAACGATAAGGGAGAAAGCGACTCGATCAAGGTTTGACCGTGGGCGCGGAAGTCACATATATAAGAGGACGACGAGCGCCGAGCGCGGTTCCGCAGTGCCCCATTGCGACTGAGACATGATGTCAATCAACACCGTCGCGTATGCCGCCATCTTGTGCACCCTGGGTAAGGACAGCCTCTACGTTCATTACTTACGTATACTTCTTTCGCTTCATTTTGTGTTACGAACACGTCTCTACTCCGCTTCAGCGTAGTAAGGGCTATAATCACAGAAGCCTTAAAACAGCGGTCACACTGCTCGTACGTAAGACCGTCTGCAAGACAGTGTGAGGCATGTTTCTTCTTTCTGTCACATTGGTCATACAAATAACTGTTTGCAGACTTGTTCGAAGCATACGTGTGCATGAAGCGAAGTGTGCTTGGAACGTGCTTAAGGCGCTGTCGAGTCCTCTCATTGCCGCTCCACAGCCAATAAGATTGTTGCTTCAGCCAACAAGAGCGCCAAACCATCAATCATGCACGACGAAGGAAGAGGCGTGGACCTGAGTCGCGCCCTGCGTTTCTTGGGTCGTTAGTGGCTATGCGGAGAGCAAGTTCGTCTGCTTCTTTTGCAGGGGTTGTGGTGACGTCAGAACGACGCCGAGCTCTGATTGGCTCTGATTGGAAGGATAGTGGGTAGACCTCAATACAAGCTGCCTCGAGGTCTACCCACTATCCTTCATTCAGAACCAATCAGAGCTCGGCGTCTTTCTTGACGTCACCACAACCCCTGCAAAAGAAGCAGACGAACTTGCGCTCCGCATGGAATGCGTACAAATACAGACGCACACACTAAAAGCGCAAGGGGCACGGTGCATTCACTGCGTTCTATTGGCTTAGCCAGTGACGTAGCGCGCGCGCACACACACACAGCAGAAAAATGGCGAACGCCGTGACGTTGTGACTTTTTCGGTCCTTGATTGACCCAGCCGAACTTTGTTTCACATCATGTCCGACCATCGCCAAAAGTGCGTGACGTCGCTCATTGTCTTTCTGGGTTTGCCGGCTGAACAAATTAAACCAGCCATACAAAAAAGAAGAAAGAAAAAGAAAAGAGCGCAGGGTTATAAGGCATTTACTGAGCGATGATTGGTTTATCCGGGGATAGCAAGCGGCCAAAAGCGCCGTGCGCCGTGACAATGCACTTTTGGCGCTGCTTGATTAGATTCGACGGATCGTTGCGTCCAGTCGGTTTCAGAGGGAAATAGGGTATGGCTTGTAGTGCGGGCTGCATTCTGACTGGGACACAAAGTGCTGCTTGCTGTGGGGCGTGATATGTGGACGCGCGTCATACGTATAGAAAACGACAGTGCCGCCATGAAGCTTCCCGTGACTGCCGGCAGGTAAGGAAGCTCGTGTCGTTTTCACTCTCGTTTACACGGAAGCTGGTCACTGTAACTCGATGGCGTCGCGTAAATTAACGCCCGGCGGCGCCCGAGAAAGTTTTTCTCGGCGTTTTTTGAGCTACGTGAGTGTACGTCGCAACGGACCCTTTTTGAAATGCAGAGCCATCTGGGGGCTCAAATAGCAGTTTATCTTTTGTCGTACTAATGGCGGTAACCGACCTGCACTCTGTAGTGTATTGCCGGGCACCCTTACTTTCGGTAGTCAACGGCAGACGAAAATGTGTTAATTGCCTCGCAATTCTTTCCGGATCTCTGTTTTGAGGGTGGCAGTGCATACAGGAACTTCCTCGAGAAAAAGAAATCGTTTTTTTTTTTTTGCTCGGGTAAGTAAACTACGCATCGCAGAAAGCCCAGACTTCGTCAGAATGTGACGCTAGCGGTTGGGATAGAACGCGAACGTTTGACAACATGACGTCACCTGGATCAAAAGATAAACGAGATTAACGAAATGTTACTACGAGCCGACGTGTACTTAAGCCTAATACCGTCGAAAACATAAAATGACACTGTGGGTGCCTGTAACATATATTAAAAAAAAAAAAAACTTGTTAGCAGCAAAATGGATATTGCTTTCTTGCCTACAAACATTCCTTCTTTTTTTTTATTACTGAAATGGATGTTACAGGTGCCCACAGTGTCATTTTATGTTTTCGACAGTATTAGGCTTAAGTAGATGTCGGCTCAATAGAGAAATTCAGTTTTTCTCAATAATCTTTTGGTTTAAGTAACGTCATGCTCTCAAATTTTCCCGTTCTACATCCCAACCGCTAGCGTCACAATATCACAAAGTTTGAGCTTTCTGCGATGCATAGTTGATTTACCCGGGTCGAAAAACACGCTTCTCTTTCTCGGGAACTCCCTGTACAAGGGGTGGAAATGAAGCACCAACTCATATTGACACCGTGATTAACATTTATACATCAAGGGGCTTTAAGGCTGATTATGCGCCGCCAGCAGATTGACTGGACCCGAGTTAGAATGGACGCTTACGCAGTTCTTGTATTCAATTCCTGCGTCGCATCGTACTCGCGTCTCGAATTCGGAGCATCTGCAACGTCTTCCATCATCAGCGTGATCAACGTGGCCAGACTGAATTTCGGAAAGGGTCTATATATCGTCGCATAAAGCGTAGGTTCGATATCTGCTGATGCACAATGTTGGTGCTCAAAAACGTCCCATCACGACACTGATATAACCAAACATCCAGTCGGTGACGGGTTAAGAATTCGATAAATCCTCCGCCTCCTGCGCAATCTTTGACGCCGACTTTTAGAGGCGTACGCGAGCAAAAGCGTCGCTGTGGCCGACTTTCCCCGATGAGGCAAACGCTCGCTGTGTCTTTTTTAGTCGAATTAAATCTGATTGCATTAAGGGAAATAATAGCGATGTCATGATTGTCAACATTGACGGTGATAGTAGTAAGAATTCGATGACCCCACTTGCGCTTACAGTGCTTTTTGCACGCACCATTTCGAACTTGCCGTTCGCAACTGAACGTTAAGTGGTCAGGACCACAAGTCGTGACGTCATGGAAAGGCAAATTCTGGTCGTGACTTTACGAAGAGGAACTCTAAGGGGGCGCTAGCGAACCATCTTGGTGCTACCATAAGAGACCAACATTTTTTCTTCACAGGCCCTGCTTCGCAGCACGACAAGGTGCTTGTGTGTATTTCGCCTGGCCGTCAAGTATTTATGCACAGCGACCATGTAACGCTTTCATCCAGCATAAAGCGGAACTGCAGTCTTCGGTTATGCGTGAGCTATGGTCGCTTACAAGCGTGCGTCAGCCTCTTTCCATAGGAGGGAACAGCGCGTCTAAATGATATTAAAAAAAGTTGAAATAAACAAATGAAAAATGCAGCTCGCGTTTTGAGTGTCCTATTGAAACAATGAAAATGCTTTTCTTGTAGTTTCTCGATCTTGTTATTTTCGTTTACTATTTAGCATCCACCAATGAAGTTTTGCCAGCTTAGCGTCCGCAAGCGTCTTGAAATTAAAAAAACAACAACAACAAAAAAACATAATGAGCAAAACCGAGACGCGACGGAAGAGTTTCGACTTCGTTCTTCACAAATGCAGCTCAAGCTTGAGAGCCCTTGGCTAGGTAACGCAAGTCGCCACCCGAATAAATGGGTTCAACCATATTCATACATCTATCCATCCAGCCAGCCACCGGCCTATATATAGACCTTTGAAGTGTATTTTTTGATTAAACTAAAAAAAAACATGAGTTTTTTTATATTTGGATGTTATTAGAGTTTATGTTTGTTAGATTTAAGGTTCTCCGAAATTCGGATTTTAATTTTGATTTAGTCCCAGTCTTCCGAAGTTCAAAATATATACAAATTTATATGTTTAATTTTGATTTAGTCCCAGTCTTCTGAAGTTCAAAATAGATACAAAGAATATCGGACATACGCGTGCGCTGAATTCACAAGAACGTGCCTGTATCGAACAATATTTCCTAAGCTGGAGTTAAAGTTGGCGCCCTTGCCACTGGCCGGAACAACCGTCTCGTGACAAACCTTGCAAACAAGTGTTGCTTCAAAAATCGTCGGTACTTTCAAATCAACGAACTCCTGGACTCGCTGGGAAGTTCGCTTTCGTCCCGTCCTATTCCAGCACATTCTCCCGCGGTTGCACTGAGTGGAGAAGTGAAAGGAGTAATATGGAAGTTTCAGCTGCGCGCCTCGCACCCCCCCCCCCCCCTTTCCCCCTTCCGCTCCTCCCATAAACTCTGTAGGCTCACAGCTTTCACTCTCATAAAAACTCAACCCCTCCTCTCTCTAAGATGCACAAACAGTAGAGTCCAAACTAAAACCCGAAACAGTATAGTTTTTTTTTTATGGCTTATATTATGGGTACCTTGACCCGCGCTGTCCGGAACCAACCTTGACGAGATAAACCTAAACACCCTTTTTTCAGTGATCTAACGTTTGAAAGGAAACTGGAGAGGCCTCTCTTCAGGACATCTGACGCCTTTGTTCTAACCAAACATGTTTGCAGAACACCGTATTTTCGTTTCTACACTGTGACTTCGAAGTTCGGAGTTAATCAAATAAATCCAAATTGACAAAAAAATATTTACCTGCTAGTGAAGTCTTTCGAATTTACCCGAAAAGACGGAAGATTTTTGAAGCGCGAAGCTGCCATATTTCGTTCAACCTCCCCACGTTTGTCTTCGGAAGTGGAATATGATTTGTCAGAAAATAATCAGGTTTGTTGATGGGACGCCAATGACCCTGCCAACACAAGTCCCGTGGTTTTCACAGCCTGGGGACTAATGGCTGCTTCCGTGGACCGTGTCAAAGATGGCTGCGAGCGAGATCTTCTGGACAGGTGTTCGGTCAGCCTCTTCTTTTTCACCGGAGGTGCAAGGATCCCCGGGAGTGCCCAAGAACTGGCCAAGACATGCGAGTGAGTACCGTGCGCCTGGGCATCACGGAGCACCTGTAATCACGGGATTAGTTTGGAATTTTAATTTTTTCTATATGAAGTTTGCTTTTTTCGATATTGAGGCCACCTTACACATAGACCACGGCGAAAACTATTCATTCATTCATTTAATTGGATAGTATTTTATAATGTCATAATAATATACAATCCGTGCCTGGACCCCTGGCCAAGGGCTAGTTTGGCGTCCAATAATAAATGGATTTTTTGAATGCCACAGGCAACACGCCCAACAAATAACTTAACATAATAATTAATTCTACACTTTACTAATCTGAAACAAAGTATGACACATTTCTGATCTTACAACTTACTGAAAAAAAAAGCTTTTTTTTTTTTGCTATGCACAAGTTTTTTGTTTTATACTCCGTTTCCTGATAAGGTGCGGACGAAGCCGACGTTACAAGCACAAACATGTCTTGACCGACACCTCTTCTTTTGTGCCTTCTCCATTGCTCGCCCGTGCAGCGAGAATATAAAGTCTATCTGTTCGCGCGTGTATAGGGGGTATTCACTGGCCGCCATATTTGAGGTCACTGTTTAGAGCGCATGCTCAGAACGAGCTCGCATTAATAGGCTGCCAAGACCGGCAATCTTGATGGTGCGGGGTGCACGTTGCAAAATAACTGTGGAAGCTCGCCATCAGCACGTGCTCAGCATTAGCGCACACAGATATGGCCGCCAGTGAATACACCCTATAGGCTTTGCTGGGGATCACGTCAAGGCAATGAAGAATATTCGCTTGCTTGTAAACAAGCTGAGTACCTCGCACTATCGACGGATCCTCGCGCATTCCCCCTTTTTTTTGTATTGTCTTTTCTTCTCTTTTTTTTTTTGCTTTAAAAACCTATTTAAGTTATTGGTTTCCCGAAAAACTAATAATTCCTACGCCCGTGTCGCCGCGAGCGCATCTTGTCGCGTCTCACAACGATCGCGTTGCTAGCAGGAGGTGTCGCCAGACGTACGCGTCTGCCGCTTTGCCGCCTATTCTCGTTCATCTTCAGCGTGTTTGCCACTTGGGGCGGGTCGGAAATCCACTAACGATGACGTCACACGCAGGCCTTGTCTTTTAGGTGGTCTTGGTTTGAGTACGAACCTCCTATGTTCAAGTGCGCAATCAGAACCCTTTAATTCGAGTCTCTCACCGTTAGCGAAGTAAAGGTAAAAACACAGGCAAGCTGGTGAATAATTTGCCTTACAAACCCAAAACGAGGAGCGATAAAAACAACAAAAAAAACGGAGACAACGTACAAGTTTTTTTGTTGCTGTTGTTGTTTTTCTTCCGCTGCAGAGAAGAGCAGAAAGACAGGCAGTGCGTCACAGACTACACCCAGAAATGTCTGGAAGGCATCCCAAGGGGCATGGTGCAACTCGTCCTTGATGGCTCCAGCAACGTCGGCAGGGAGAAGTGCACGGTCGGCAGCCCTGGACACACACGTAAGCCGCCACCAGGTGGCGCATGCTAACGCCCGGCACGTATAGGGTATTATTTACCCATGGCTCTGACCCATGGTAGGCTGTATTGTACAAAACTGAGGGCGCGCTGTAATCGAGGTCAAATTCCTATTTGCTAGAAGTTGTTTATTAAGGCCTGATCTCCCAGACACGTACGCTTGCCTTTTTTTTTATTATTTCGCGAACATGTTTTTTTTTAATTAACGAAAATGACGTCGTTGAAATAATTTTGAGCTCCCGTCATGCGACCATAGCCAAGTGACTTTTGTCATGACTCACATGGCGTTTGCAGCGGCAAGCAAAGATTTCCACAAAATATCGTGCGCAGTGCTTGGAAGCGACCAAATGTGGCTAAAAAACGTAATTTCCGTCCACATAAAAAAATTCACAAAAATACACAAAAACGACGGTACGTTTGCTGTGTGGTTGGTACGACATCCTATTTCAGCGTACACCCTTACCACGTGATATAACACTATCTTCAACCATATTTCAGAGCCCTTTTAAAAGTGAGTGACGTACAGTACACATGAAGCGAAATTGCGACAACGAGAGAACCGCAAATCGAGCACATTGTGTTCTCGGCGAGAAATATATCCACTTTATGGAGATTCGGAAACGCTCGAGGCCTTACATACAGTTGCACCCATGCATGGGCGTACCAACCGGGGGGCAACGCTTGCCCCCCCCCCCAGTTCTCAGAGTGGGGGGGGGGGCAAGGCATGCGTTTTGCCCCCCCCCCCCTGAAACAGCCGCCACTGGGCAGGGCAAACAATGGCTGGCGGCGCCCAATAGGTACCAAGGGCATCGCCCCCGGCCCGGGGGGGGGGGGTCTGGTTTGCCCCCCCCCCCCCCCGCCGCACTCAAAAACAAGTTGGTACGCCACTGCAGCTATGTTTGCCCGTTCCTGGAGCAGGATACATGAAGCACGCCGAGTGCCTCAACATCGCCGGCGACAAGATCCATCGCTGCATGAAGCGGCTGACGGGGATCCTCGAAGCCAGCGCTGAACACCACGAGAGGAAGCACAAGATCGGACTGGCGTGCTGGTGAGTTGGTTAAAAGCCGGAGTCATATAGCTGCTAATGCGTCATACAAGAGGCAGCCTGAACTGACACTGTCTGAGGCGGGGTTCTTGGTTGTACGACGCTCACATTGGTCATACAAAAACTGGCTGCAGGCCTGTTTGAAGCAGACATATGTATATGAAGCAAAGATATGCTTCGAACATCTTCGAGGCCTGTCCGCAGATAATGAAGAGAATATCGTGTATTTTTCTTTGTTGTATGATCATCAGTCTGCGGCTTATATAGGTTCGGACAATCCCCGCAGCACACTACAAGGTCAGACACTTGCATACATAATGTTGTATGAATGACGCATTACTTAATTCTTACTCTTATTATTTTGTTTGGTAATTGAATTAACGCAGGACTAGTTTTCCGCGGACGGGAAGGCCTAACGCATTTCAGTTCAGACCGAGCAACAAGTAGGGGTATTGGGACGCCTACAGCGTTAACCTTGTCCTTAAGTAGTTCCAGAAGGGAGAATGAGGACGGGCATCTTTAGAGTTACACAATATGACGGCGCTTGTTCTGGACATGTCATTTGGACCCCATAGTTCCTAAGAGTGGTACCTCGCGCTTGCAATCCTGGAGCACCGGCCAAAATTTCCCAAATGAACGCGAAGCTGTTCAAAATCCAAGACACCAACTGTGGATGTGTTCCATATATGTACACCTTTTCCACAAGGGCTCAGCTATCTTAAATGTCGTCACTTCTGGTATTCGGTAAAACATCGTTTTGATCTCTCCACGCCGCTAAAAGGTGTTTACGAAAATGCGTGATTGTCACACATTCTTGTTTAGCCTCACCAATATTTTCGCGCATATTACAGCTGGAAATGTTTTATTATGTTTTCGTCCCGCATACTAGATACGGAACCCACGTGACTGAGAACGACAGGAAAAGGAAAACGTCTATATTAGAAATTAGAGTTTTAAGAAAGCGACATCACCACCGGAATGGTCTAACATTCTGGTTAGAGACACGAAGACTTGTTTGTCTCCATCGCTCTAACACATTTCTGCTATATCTTCGGTCTACATAAATATATGCCAGAGTGCAGGCTTTAATTGTTTCCTGCAGTAAAATTCACTCGTGCCCCTACCAAGTGTGATTATGGCTGTTCACGCGGATGCTGCACGGGTTTTCAATCATGGGGCACAAGCCAGGACTAGTGCCACCAAATAAGCTAAGCTTCAGAGTAACGACATGGTTGCCAGATATCTGAATCTTTATGTGAAACCACAGGAAACGCTCTTTCTTCCTCTATAAACGTTTTCACAGTTCGCAACAGATAAAAGCAATATCACATGAGCTTCCTAACACCTAATCTAATGCTGAGGAAGTCGCACTTTTGCATTATGACGATCGGCAGTTGCGCCTGCTCTGCACAAGCACCAAAATGGCGGCGCCCAAACAATGTCGGGGAGCGGAGTGTCGATGCTCTAAGCGGAGCTCATTTAGTGGCTCTAGCCAGGACCACTTGCGCCTTGCCATAGACCCTTTTCAAACCTGCACGCCATCTAGAAACTGCAGCGCCAATCATCTGAGCCCGCCATTGTTGGGGTGCGTACTCTGAACATGTATTGGACACGAACGCCAGCGTCATCGTTCGGCGAAGACTCGGCATTCAATCGCCCACTTCGTTCCCAAGAAACGACGACCGCCAATGTTTCTTGATGGGGTCTTGAAAAGTGCTTAATCTGTGTGCACATATGTGACGCGAAGGCGGACTTGGCACGCTGCGTCTGAAGTTGTGCCCCTGACCTCCTCTGGCAGCTCGTTCGGCGGCTACCGGCAGTGCATCGTGGACGCGGTGAAGGGCAGCTGCGACGACAGTCACGTGGCGTACGCGCACGATCTGATCCAGAGCTACGCGGGAGAGCTCCTCGACACGGTGTGCATCAACTACAAGCCCGGGGACGAGTCGTGCGGAGGCCTTCCGACCCTGCTGCCCAAGGACGCGCCAAGGTCACTGTCGCCGATCCCACCGCTCACCGACGTGCTCCAGGTCTTCGTCTGAAAGGTGCCCGCGTCGTCTTGCATATCTCGCCTTTGTCGTTTGGTGTCAGGTCATCTGTAATTCATTGTCTTGTGTGTATTATACAGACTTGTACGTAATGCGTCACTTGTACGTAGTTAATATATTTCGGTAACGAAGTAAGAACCTAGTTACTCTTTAAAAGAACGAACGATGGAACGTATTTTCGTTCATTTTTGATGAAGTAACGATTAACAGTATTTAGTATACTTTTCGATGGGAACGTGTACAACATAAGTACCCAACCTTAGTTCTCACCCAAGCTCGCGCCTAGAGTTTGCACGACGAGAAAACGCTATAGAGACGATTTAAGGATGTGCACAAGGTATGTCCAGAGCCGTTTATACTGAGTAAGTTTGGCCAACGGGCAGAGCTTGTTGCCCGCTAGAACCAGCGGATTTCGCGATAACACAAAACGGCGTTACTTCTTTGTCTCGTTTATTCCTGAGAAATCGCATAGAGTTTTTATGAGTCAGAGCCACAAAATGGCGGACGGAAGTAGTCATCTCTCACTTGTTAGACTACGCAGCTGCGGTTGCCAGGTTGTCAAAATCTCCTTAAGAAGGCCAAACTCTCTCAGTATACGGCTCTTGGTATGTCCGTATAGCCACAGTTATCCCTGAATGAATCCGTTGAAAACAGAGCAATTATGAACGACGACAAATATTGGAAGCTGCTACTGCTTCATAAGAAACGACAGGTTCAGAGTAACGAGAAAATGACCGCCTTACTTTTAACCTGGAATAAACCCGTTCTTTTTGAATCACAGTAACGAGTGAGCGTATGGTTAGTTACCTTTTGAGTGAGTGACAAGTAGCGGTATTCAGTAACTTTATTTCAGTGACGTGGACATCTCCGTGTGCATGTGCGAGAGGTCAGTCAGCCTCAATGGACATGTTACTGAAAATCCCAACACGCAGCAGGACAAGTCCTGCACTCTCCTTCTTGCCACCAGCAGCATCTTCCATGGTAGATACGTGGCACTGAAGAGAGCCAGAGTGTACCGAAGTTGCTCGCTTGCCTTGGCCAGCTCCCCGTCGCTTCCAAGCACTGCCTCTATCGTCTGCTAGAACCTTGAACATAGGGTTGTGTTTTCGGGAGCGTTTGACATGTTACAAGGCGACTCGAACGAAGAACTCTGTAAAATGAAGCAAATGGATGGAGGGATGAATGCGTACACGGCTGAACCCTCTAAATCGGGTGGCGGTTTGTGCCACCTAGCCAGTGTTTTCCGCTTAAAGACCGTACCTAGAGGCGGGCCATACGAACTCACTTCGCAGGAACACATCAACAACTCTTGGAGGCCGTGGCACGAGCGTCCTTGCTGCTCTCCAAGCCGGTCAAGTCAACAGTGCCCTGAGAGCAGCCGACGCCATTGCCGTCTGCTTGTGCTTGCCCATGCGCAATGCTGTTCCCCGAGAAAGGTTCATCAATGATGACTGCGGAACGAGATGTGTGCGTGCTCATGATCATAATTGACCTACGTCCTGTAAATATTCACGAGTATATGGCGTACTACGAGGTCTTTGAGTTCGTGTCCTTTTTCGTTACTGTCTGTTTCGCTCTCGGTTAAGAAGCCATTTTGAATGAATGAATAAATGAACGAATGATTGAATGAAACGTCTTTTTTATGTTTAAGGGGATACGACCCCATCGTTTGTACGTGGCACGTGTCTAGCGCTATTCGCACAACTATGGGGGACGGTACTTGCAAGAAACGCGAAGTGTGAATTTCATCAAGGGGCTTTAGGTCCGGCGTGCGGTGTCGCCATCTAAATTTAGCGGAAAACACTTTCCACCAAATTTAGCGAGAATCACAGAACCAGATGACACTGGCCGCACACAAAGCGTTTCACCGTTAATTAAATATAGAGGAGAGATCCTTCCTCGCTATAAATTGAGCGCATACATGTTTTCGCTATATTTTGCCGGGGAATTTGACATCCCAGGACGTCACGTGACAATGTAACGTGACAAAGCTTTCCGTCGCTAAATTTAGCAGATAAATATTTCCGTTAAATTTAGCGGGGAAATTTAACGCCACAGGACGTCACGTGATACTGTGGCGTCATGTAAAGCGTCTCCCCCCCGTCCAACTACATTTAGCGGGCAGGGTTTTTCCGTTAATTTTAGCGGCAAAAGTGCGATGACACGTGGCAATGTATTCTTTGTTTCTTTGCTCGAATTTCGAAAAGTGATGGAGAATGACCGTATGTTGTCTGTGTGCAGTTAGAGAGCCGGATTTAAGAAAGGGAGCAACTTAAACCATGGGGATCGCATTTGCAATTTAATGGCGGACATCTCCTGCGCCCATTGATGGCAAGTACGCATGCGCTGCGTTGTCAGGTTGCGAGGAAGAACGCTCGCGGAAAGGCCGAGACGCTTGCAGACGACCGACGCTTTCGTCACCACTTTGCTGCTAGTATTGCCAAACGAGACCCATGAACCATGTGACCCCCTTCAAGCAGTTGGAAATGCTCTGAAATCCAGCCTGTCTAGTGTGCAGCAGAGGGAGAAGGGCCTCGGTTGTTGAACACGCCAAAGAACCGAATATTTACAGCGGAGCTGTTAAGGGCTAGTTTCCCCTAGGATCGCGTCCACCAGAAAAGAAATGATGACACCGAACTCTGGACAGCTGCCGCCATCTATGAGCGACGACGGCAAACAGACAACTGGTTGCTCGCCGTCGCTCATAGATGGCGGCAACATTCTTCGGGTTCGGAGGAAGAAGAGCGGGAGCGGAACGAGCGGCGATGTGCGCAGCAGCGGGAATGGTTCCGCAACCGCCGCGAAGCCGCTATCGCCTCAAGTTCCACTGCGTCGAGCGCTTCAGATTCCCCTGCGAAAGAAGAGCAGATCGCTCGCCTGGAAAGCCACCGCCGAGAACAGAAGCTACAGCTCCGCTGCTCTTCCTTCTTCACCAGAGTGGAAAGCTGAACGTGTTTCTTTTTTTAAGTTCTGATTTTTTTTTTAATTTTTATTTCAGGATATTACATTCGTTTTTTGTCTTTCTTCCGAACAAGAAATACTCCAAAATTGAACGTTCTAGGAACCTTAAACCCGCAGTCGCAATGTTCATACATCATACAAAAGACGCGGAGTTTCTGCGCACTGCGCAGACATGATGACCATTATCTGCGGATATGCCTGAAGCATCTTGGAAGCACGTATAACATATTTTTAACGAGTGCTGTTGCGAACTGCGCGGGGGCTCAGACCTTCGTCAAGTTGCTTTTAGGCAACTTTGAGTTCCAGTCTCCTGTTGTCATGTGCCGTCTAGACAACAAACACACTATATTTGATTTGATGTTGATTGAAGTCTCCAGACAGTTTTTGTATCACCATTATGACTGGACCGTCGTGCAAGGTAGAAACACGCCTCAGCCAGTATCTGCAGACTGTCTTTTGTATGAGAAGTGCGTCCGCGGTAAAAAAAGACGTAAAACAACTAAAAAGAGGCGCAAACCTTCGAAAAACTGCAACTAAAACTTGTTTTTTTTTTCTTTTTTTGCACTGGCATGAAATTTGTGTTAATTTCAAACTTTGCAGGACCGGTATTTAAAACTAGGCTTCACGTTGTCCAACAACAGTTGGAATCTTAAGAATATTCACCCAAATTTGCGGATGCACTCGCCAAGGCAAAATCAAAATATTCTGGCCGGCTAGTTTGTTATACATACAAAATTACAAATAGCGCTAAGACAGGGACAGACGAAGAAGTGGAGAGGACCGGCGCTAGCTCGCAACTGACGGTTTTATATACAACGAAAAAGAAGAAAGTGAAGGAAGTGGCCGGTGATAAAAAAGCAGAAGAAATAATTCTATTTCTGGCCGGGTGTTCTAAGAAAGGAGCTTGTTAGACTAATAGGACTAAAACACAGTTGACCAAAACAAAAATAATAAAAATAAACAAAGGTAATCAATTTCAACTATATACGATATTATTTTTTGGAGTGGGCTAGCGCACTCCAGCTTGGAGCGTGTGGAGCGAAAGCTCGCGCTGCAGAACTCAGGGATCCTGGGTTCGAGCCCCTAGCCCGTGCCCGTTTCGATCCGGCGCGAGCATCGTACCGGCGTCAGGTCGTGTATCAGAACTGCGTAGTGCACGTTAAAGACCCCAGGCTAGCAGTCACTGTGCTGGCTAAATTGCTTATCTACAGTGGGTAACAATGTCGCCATGTTCTGGCAGACTAAACTTCTGCCGTATAAACAACTAACGACTAATTATTAGGGGTGTGCGAATATTCGAAATTTCGAATACGAATCGAATATTTATCTTATTCGAAACGTATTCGATTCGAAAATTGCATATTCGGAAGTTCCCGAATATTCGGCCAAAACCGAATATTCGGGAAAAGTTGCGAATATTCGCACAAACTTCGAATATTCGAGCAAGTAACGAATAATTTGCCTGCAACGCATTACCCTATAAATGTTTATTCACTGAGAAAGGCGTATGATGCGAGCGTTATTGGTCTTCCCCGTTTCTATCTGTCTGATGGCAGCAAGAGAGGATCAGTTTTGGTTTCTTTTACACCAAGCCCTTTATTGTGTGGCACTTTTATAGCAGTATGTGATGTAATGGCGCGTTCTATAAATTGATACAATAAAATAAACCTCGAGAGCGAAATATAACTATAAAATAAATCTCGAGAGTGTTATCTAAAAAGAAAAAGCTAGGTGCGAACAGAGCATTGCATCGCCATCGACAACAACTCCTGCCACTCCCGCGCAGTCAAAACTAGGGATGTCGCGAACCTTCCCAGGGTCGAGTGCGACCAAGTTCAACTTTTCAAACTTTCAACGTGATGTTCGACAAAGGTTCCACTGAAGCTTAACTAATGTGCGCATGCGCGAAAATTAAAAAAAAAGACCTGATTTTACTTGGCGGAGGAAAAATGCACTATTTGTTGGGTTTACAGGCATTACTGGTTCACATTAATAACTAATCAAAGCGTTAAAAGTGCATATTTTCAATTTTATATTGGTAACCATTTTATAAAAATATAAAAAAACTACTTTCTAAATTATTTGTTTCCCAATATTCGAAATATTCGTTTTGCAGCCGGGAAACACTGTCCATAAGTCGTACTTCTTCAAAGTTTAGTGAAATTTTGCAGGTTTCCCGAGTGAATGGGTCTTTCTAACTGGCGGAAATGTTGTCACGGCGCGTAGGGAGCGCTTACTTTCTGAACACGTTGAGCAGTTAATTTTCCTGCACGATGATTTGTAATGAGTGCATTACGAGAAGTATCTTTAGTCTGCTGCTGCCCAGTAAAATGCAGTTGCATTGATTTATTTTAAAAAGGCTATAAAACCTGCTGTGACCTATTGTTTAATTTTTTGTTTACTAGACACATATTCGATATTCGATTCGATATTCGAAACCCGATTTTTGTCTTATTCGTATTCGATTCGTATTCGAAAAATTCAATATTCGCACACCCCTACTAATTATTTTTTATCGTATATACGAGGGGCGTTCATAAAGTTCATATTATCGGCACAAAAAATTAAATAAAGCAGAACAAAACGGGCATCAACATGAGCGCGCGTCCCTCTAGTTTCCGCACAGTATAAACATTGCATGCTATAGTAGCTCGGAACGCCGCCAGGGAGTCGAAACAAAACTGGCACCACCCGTCGGTGCCAAGCACATGGAGTGATCCGTTTTTTCATTTGAAGGGAAGCAATGCCAAGGATATTCATTCCAATCTGGGAGCGTTGTTCGGGGACAACGCCCTAGTTTATGACACTTTGGTTAAATAACACAGACGCTTCTAGTGTGGCCAAATAATAGGAAAGCTTTTCAAGGACGGCGACCAAGTGATTGCTGAAGTGGAGCGATTCCTGAACACTCAAGACGAGGAGTTCTATAACAATGGCCTCCCGCATGTGGTGCATCGCTGTAAAAAGTGGGTAACTTTTGGTGGCGAACATGTAGAGAAAGTCTCAACTCCTACTCGAGTTTGATTGCTGAATCTCTATTCCTTCGTGACAATAACACGAACTTTATGAACGCCCCTCGTAGTTCAAATTCATTACCTTTGTTTAATTTTTAATATTTTTGTTTCGGTCAACTGTGTTTTAGTAACAAGCTCCTTTCTCAGAACGCCCCGGCTCGAAATAGAATTCGCTTGCACCTTTGCATTTAATTACATTATAATTATTTCTTCTCCTTTTTTTATCACCGGCCACTTCCTTCACTTTCTTCTTTTTCGTTGTATTTAAAACCGTCAGTTGTGAGTTAGCGCCTGTCCTGTCCACTTCTTCGTCTGTCCTTGTCTTAGCGAATTTAGTATGCAAAGACAGAATCGTTCTAGAGCAACAAGGAAAAGAAGTATATAGTAAAATTAACCGCAGGTACGCCTGTATGACAGCTATATACAAGTGCAACATGGGGATTCATAGACAAAGCTCCGCTTTAATACTCCTCTTCTACAACCGCTGCTTCAAAGGCCTACATTCAACCTATATTTTGGTGTAGGCGTAAGCCAACGTTACTAGAACACTCAGTTGGGAAACTCACCCTTGAAACCCGGACCGCTCGCGCCCACTGAGACCAAACTAAATTAGGGAGCCTACATACTATATAGTCCAAGGATGTAGGCTCCCTAAACGATAACAGCGCCGCCTTTGAGCGACGTGTCAAAACATAAAAGTTAATTTATATAGCTATATACTGCGAAATGGCGCCACCGGCCCTTGCGCGACTCGACCTGAACTAGAGTCAGGGTACCGAAACTCCTAGGCTCGATGGCGCCAAGATGGCTGCTCATTTTGTTTGACTGTGGTCAGTATGAGCGTTTAGAAAGCATGTTTTTGCGTGAAAACAAACGGAAAAAGCACGGTTTGAAGACATTTTTATTGGAGATTAGTCCAGAATAACAGGAGCGTGATGTTTTCATAAAATCCTAGTTTACGAGGTTTTCCGGCACAATTAAAATCGTTTTTATACAACCATGCCTCACCGATGATTTCAGGTAACGCGTCCCGACCTAAGCGCGTCCTAGCTTGGTTGATAATTCGCAGCGCGTCCGCTTGGGAGACGGGGTGGGCATCCCTGAAGCCTCTTCCACCGTATATGTTTCTGCGCCAAAATGGCCGATAAATTTAAAATCAACATTGGCTAAAATAGAACAGTCACAGCACACGCTATCGAATGCAACCAATACGTGCAGCCGTGCAGTTTCCGGAGTGGCCGCTGTGGGAGGAATGGCGGCGTTGCGATCGCCTTTAGTTCGATTCTCGAGTACGGATCGGAGTCATTTTTTCGAAGCCGGTTCTATGGCAGTTTCCAACAGTGTTGTTTTAGTAGCGTTGGTGTAAGCTAAAGCAGTAAACTAAAGCCGTATCATGCCAGTGTTGAGCGCGTTACAAAAATATGTAACTAAACAGCGTCACTCGTCAATTCGTCGAAAATTAAAGCATTACCGAAATTCGTCACCGCCTTGAAAATGTGGCGAAATATCGTTACAGTCACTTCCGAAAACTAACGAGCATTATAATATGCGTAAAAGATTATCTCAAGTTGTCGGATTTATGAAATGGTGGTGCAGTTCCATAGGAATATTTAAATTCACTTTATTTGCCCCGCCTGCCTTAACGAGAATTTTCAAGACAACATAAATTCTACTTACTTCCTTTCCTTCAGGCACATTCATGGGTGCCAACAGATCCAACAACAAAAAAATTCTCACACTAGAGCTAGGTGCAAAGTTCTAAGTCAACGTTAACATTATGGAATGTCGGCGTCTTTCCACAAGTTCATGAGGTCTTTACCACGTGTTTTGAGCTCGATGCGCTCCTTGAGGCGTTCTGACCTGGTCAGCCGAGAAATGATTCCTCCAGTCGCCAACAACTCCCTTGCGCACAAAATCGCCATTCATCGGGTTCTGCAACACGTCCTCACCCATAGCCTTTTTCACAAAACTGAACCACTCCGGTCTTTCCCCTTCCGGGATCGTCTTGATGTCCTCGTACAACTGCTTGAAAGAACAGTTCCCCTCTTGCTGCATGATTCTGAAGCTTGTTTTGTCCAATATCGCATCCAGAGCCCTCTGATCTTCTCGAAGTCTTCTGCCGTATTCCTCTCCGATGAAATAGGCGATCTTGAGCACCCACGCAGCGGTATCCTTCTTGAGGTCTTCGTAGGTCAGGAAAAGTACGTTGGGATCGTTCCGGTGTTCGTACCAGGACAACACGTGGTCGAAGTAGTCGCCAAAGTCGGCAGTGCCTTCGATGAACATCTCAAAGAACTCGTCGAACGTACCGTCTTTAAACCTGTACTCGGGCATGGCCTTGGTGTGGTAAAAGAAGGAGACGCAGCAGTCGTACGGATTCCTGGTGATGTATATGTACTTGGCGTCCTTCGAATAAGGTTGCAACTGAAAGGGCATGTGGGTCTTGATGGCTCCTGGTCTCGGCATGTCTCTTGCCGAGTCCGCTCCTTGGAATTCTATGAAGGGCATCTCTCGGTAATAAGTCAGGACGTCCTTCGGCGGCGAACGACCGTGGAAGATGCCGTAGACAATGTGTTGCATCCAGGTTGTTCCGCACTTCGGGTAGCTGACGATGAAGAGATCTCCAGGTCGAGGCTCGTACCTCAGGGCTGAACGCACGCATTCATCTGGAAACGCAACGTGTAGGTAGTAGCCTTCAACCTTTCTGTACATGGTGTCTGCCATCGCCACCTGTGGAAATGATATTAATAAAACAATGTAGCGATGAATTCGCGGGATGCAAACATCGAACGCTGAAGTGTCCAGAATGCAGCGAGCTGTTCTTTCAGGCAAGTCTTCAACAACAGCCATTACATCGGCAGCATTCCTACACAGGTATCCTTTTACGTGTTGGCGGTTCTAACTTTTCTATTGTCTCGGCCAGTAAAGATTCATTTGTTGCTGGGTATGACAGCTTGGTACAGTCTGAGCTGGTCAATTCCATGGTGTGGACAATGAGAAAGGGGACTTCGCATGTTGAGATTTACGCCGGTTTACTTTCAGGATATCTACAGCTCACTGAGTTGGGAGTTGGCGGAGCAGTGACTATAGACCTTTTCTTGTACTCTCGTCCCCAGCCACCTTATAAGCGTATCCGGTATGGGCGACGAAAAAATAATCCAACGTTTCAGCCTGCAAATAGTAAAAAAATAAAGGGGAGGCAAAATGAGAAAGTGTGACGGTTACGCTTATATCCTAAATGCCCTCTATTGGCGTGGCAAAGGCAAAACAATGTTTTCGCCCATACTGGAAGTGACGTCAATTCAAGATGGCGGCGCACTTGCAGAAAAGGTCTATACATCCATTGCCACCTAGTGGACAAGGCATGCGCATGACGTCATCGTTCCTGGATCCCTACCCGCGCCACCGGCAAACACGCTGAAGTTCGATGAGAGACGCCGCAAAGCAGCAGACGCGTCCGTCTTGGCGTCACCACGTGCTAGCGTCGGGCTTGTGGTGAGACGCTGCACGTAGCGCTGGCTGCGCTGCTTGAATTCTCTATAGTGATAACGTTCGGGAAGAAAGGCGCTAGCGTCTTCTAGGTGCTACTGGGAGATCTCGCTCCCCTCGAAAATGCTTTCTGGTCAGAACAGGCCAATTAGTTTAAACCTTGCCGGTGCCACGTGGTGAACCACTATAGCCAATAAGCGACTGACCAGCGTGGTGAACCTCTATAGCCGATAAGCGAGCAGCCTATTAATGTGAGCTCGTTTTGAGCGTGCGCTCTAAACATCGCCCTCAAATATGGCGCCCAGTGAATGCTTCCTACACACGGATCAAAGTGAGCTCGATGGCCTCGACCAACCCAGACGACGGCGCCGCGAACAACAACAACAGCATCACACACAAAAATGAAAACACGCTTAGGCGCAGCGCATGCGTGCCGTGCATAAGGGGCGCGCGCGGTCTTACACGGCTGTTGGTATGCACATTTCGCACCAGATATATGCATGCTACTAAAAATGTAACCAAGTACTTCTACTCCTCGCTGTCTCAAATACTAACATGTTATATCCACCGAGTCTCAAATGGAACGAATTACGCGTCCCATAATTAGGAACTCTTTATAGATAGCACGCACGAGCTTTGGGTAAAAAACGGGCGAGAGCTTGTGGCGTCACTTTGATCAGGGATAGAGCACGTACCCGCAGGGGCTGCAATGCGCACCGTACTATATACGAAAAATCCCAATGTTCACCTTAAGCCGTGCTGCCGAAATGTCAGTGAAAGACGGGTTCATTTACTTGCTAAAAGGATCTCAGTGTCTGAGCTTCTGAAAAAACGCGGCTTTGCAGACGCCTTGCTGGTTTTTACGCCCAGTCATTAAAGCTCTCATCGTCACGTCATGACTAAAGTTTTATTGGACAAAAATGTGACCTTCTTCTCAAACCGTCGTCGTCACACCAGGCTTTCCTGGGTACAAAAGGTTACTCGGAGCAAGGACAGGGACGCTGTAACAAAAGAGGAACTGTGCATGCATGGGCAGACAGACTGCTTGAGCGATGTGAAACCACGCTAGACCTTGGAGCCTAAATTTTATGTCATCTTTACGTTTCACGCTCATCGCAAAGACGGCGGGCAAAAGGGTTGATTTGTTTGAACTACAGAGCCCCAAAAGTGCGAACGAAGCCAACGTTTGCGTACTCTTACCGTTTCAAACTGCGCATGCGGCCGCTGTGGCTTTGATGTGACCAAACCTGGCAACTTCAGAGAGGTTTGAACACCAGGTTAAAAAGTAAACCGATTTTGGTCTATCATTCTAGTTACCGTTTCTACCACGTGTGCTCTACTTCGCGTCAGAGACTGCATGGGGAGTTCGCATGAAGTTATTTTTCCCCGTCACATCTGCCATCGCATGCCGCTACACAGCTGCAACTCCGCAGCAGCAGCTGGCTTTAGTGAAGCGACAGAAAAGTATATCGAAGTAATGCAAGTGTTAAGAAAACCGACAGTTCGCTGAGGTGCTCGCCGTTACATACTGCGATGCGTACGATACGTCAATAGGGAGTTTTACAATAACGTAGACAAGTTTAGTGCACGCTAGCGCTAAATTTAGCGCTTGCGTTAGCGCACGTAACGCAAGAAAGTTTTAGAATAGCGTTGCTCCGTCGCGACGCAAAAACCCAAGCATCTCGAGCTTGTAACGACACCAAGACACAGTAACCATTTTTTTGTTTTCTTTTATTTATTTATTCTAAAATACTATCAGTCCCTTTGTTAAAAGGGACTATGGTAGGAGTGAGCAAAAAAACAATGACACAATCACAAGTACCAAACACATCGAGCACACCGAACCCACATGTGTAAAATTCCAAGATAAAGACCAAAATGTACACAATGTCTATTAGTTATACATGTCTATAGGCACTTTGTGAAATCAGACACACTTTTTGCCTCAGCAGCGTTTTCTGGCAAGGCATTCCACTCTTTTATTGTTCGGAGAAAATAAGAATTCTCTAAAGCAATCTTTGTTCGCATGCTTTTCATTTTTTTTCTGTGTGTGTGAAATACGTGTTTCACCTAGGCCATTCATATAAAAAATGTTTTCTTCATTTCCGTGTTTTTGTAAGGGTCCAAATCGGCTTGTCGGAGGGCTAACACCCTAGGGGTGTTACGGCAGCACCATTATGATGGCCGTTAAGGTGGAAGCTTGGGCAAGTTGGTGATTCATCTTAAGGTTACAGCGCACTAGACGAGGACAAAACGAGAGACACACTAAGAGACAAATACAAGCGCTGACTTACAACTCCTTTGTTACAGTGAACTAGAATAGGAGATAATTGTGTCAGTAGCTCATCCCTAGGGCTATCAAGAAAAGAATATTTAGCCCGATGATCGCAGTGGCTTGTGAGAATAATTTTGGTTTTCCCTCATTTCATTTATAACCGATCTGGTATTCAAACAAGTGTCGCGAAGAGAAAGTAGAAGAATACAAAGGAGTTGTAAGTCAGCGCTTGTGATTGTCTCTTTGTGTGTCCCTCGTTTTGTTCCTCGTCTAGTGTGCTGTAACCTCAAGACTTTATGAAGCGTTCAGCATTTTTGCCCTTTTACACAGCCTTTTTATTCCCTTTAAAAGTTAAGGGTGTTCAATGCATCATCACCGTATTTTAGAATAAAAAAATGGTATGAAATAAGGGTTCTGAAAGGGTGTGAGTCACATAGGTGTGAGTTCCAGGAAAAGTCTTTTTATGGATGCAACATTTCTTTGTGGGTGTGTGTAAGGGTGCTACATTACCGTTACGGGGAAGCGACAGCAAATTCGCTGGAAAACATTTCGGAAGGGGTTGTTTTTGCCAACGCTTTTTTCCACGAGTCCGCACATCGAGAAATAATATTCCACGTGAAATGTTGACGACACGACACACATTTGTTGCCTTAGGAATTGCTGACGTGCTCACAGGCACATTGCTTGTATTTCAATGAACCGTTCGCAAAGCGCGCAGCGCCGTCCGCAGCAACGCATGGAATGCCGGGAACAGCCTGTATAGAACTTGAAAGCGCCGTTCACATATAGACCTTTTCTTCAAGGGCGCCGCCATCTTGAATTGTCGTCACTTCCAGTATGGGCGAAAACATTGCTTTGCCGTCGCCACGCCAGTAGAAGACACTTAGGATATAAGCGTAACCGTCACACATTATCGCTTTGCCTCCCCCTTATTTTTTTACTAGTTACAGGTTGAAACATTTTAGCATTTTTTCATCGCCCATGCCGGATACGCCTATTAGGTGGCTGGGGACAAGAGTACACAAAAAAAGTCTATATGCGACCGAGTAAGACCGAGAGAGACCAGACCGGTATTTATGCCTCTTGCGACGTCTTAGAACCGGATGCGCTGCAGCGGTCCTAAGACATCGCAAGAAGGCTTAAAAACCGGTCTGGTCTCTCTCGGTCTTACTCGGTCGCAAGATGTGAACGGACCTTAACTGTATAGATCCAACGATGGAGGTTATCGAAGTGATCGGGCGAGGGCAGGCGAGCAACTGCTCTGCGTCAGCACCTTCCAGATGACAAGGCCGCAGTGCTAGATTTTGAACGTCACCCGCTAACATGCTATTGTCGATAGCCTTTTAGTTTAATTCAAGAATTCAGGAACCACGTGCCTTTAAATTCCCCTAATAATCCTTACTTCGGCCTGCCTTGCCGTGCCCTCGTTCATTACGTTTACGGTTTACCTGATTGTTACTGTGATTCGTTTTGCCTTGTACCATCGCAAAGTATCTCGCCAACATGAGAAACCTACTAATACAGGGGACTTTTGCCGTCATAGTCGGATATGAAACGAGATGGGACTTTTGAAGCCCCTTCTTTCAATCGCGTTCCCCAAACAATGCCGCAGAAATCACGTGACTTGGAAGCGTAATCGTAGTATGAACCGCTTATGGAGTGCGTGAGCTTCGGACTCGTCTTCTTGCTCATTGAACACGACTCTAAGACATGCTGGACACGAGTGCTGACCCAGCACTCGTGTCCAACATGTGGACCATGTTGGACAGTCTTAGGACGTTCTGCAGCCGCTGGCTGAGGTGCGTTTCTTCCTAGCATACGAGGGTTCTGTCACGCTGGTCATAACATCTCCCTGCAGAGCAGACACGTTCGAAGAATACATATGCATGAAGTAAACGTGCTTGGAGCATGCTTGAGGCGCAGATAATTCTTTCAGAAAACCGTGTCTTTTGTACGATGTCCACGAGCAGAGTGACTGCGGTTTTAGGTAAGGCCAAACATTCAGCATTACGCCTTTCTTATCTAGAAGATGTTGTCCGCGATCGCTTCCACTCTAGGGCACGTAGGGTGACCACCTTTCTGCTAGCGAAATGTGGGACACGCCGGGGGGGGGGGGGATTTATGAACACGCACTTGAACCGAGGCTCTTTTAACACATTTAATAGCTTGTGTTGTTTGTACACCTGCAAATTGTATTGCAACAATTAGGCTAAAATAGTTTTTACTCCCAGTGATATATTTTTATGCCAAATATGTTTTAAATGTGTCGATGTTGAAAGCATAAAAATCAAGTGCAGCATGGCTATTGTTTCCTGTCAACGCTTACTTTTATCAACATGGTCCTACACAAATTTTTAACATTATATTCTTTTTCGACCGTTCTAAGTTGCAGGCGTTTTGCCTTGTGTAACTGTCTTCACAAAAAAAAGAACGTACAGTTTATCAACATGGTTCTACACAAATTTTTAACATTATGTTCTTTTTCGACCGTTGTAAGTTGCAGGCTTTTTGCCTAATGCAGCTGTCTTCATAAAAACAACAACAACAAAAAAAAACACAGTTTATTGGCATGGTCCTAAACAAACTTTTAACATTATGTTCTTTTTCGACAGTTGTAAGTTGCAGGCTTTTTGTCTTGTGTGCTGTCTTCATAAAAAAAAAATTCACAGCAACCTTTTTGCATTGACACAGCGATTTGAAAATAATTACAATATTTTATATTTAAACTTTTGGCAAGTAATTTTTCTTACAATATTTTGCCACTAAGGAGAGAGGCACAACGGAGCATGCGCGTCGGTTCTCCTGCAAGAACGACGGTCGCTTCCCGCAATTCTTGGATAGAAAATGGCGTACCATTGCGATTCACACGATTACCAGCGACCTCCTCGCTTCCCCGTGCCTCATTGTTCGGCAGCACCATAGGTTGCAGAGTAAATATTACGACCGTATGAAATCCGGGACATTTAGAAGATTTGGGAATTTCTTGCGGGACGCGGGACACGAGCCCTCACTGCGGGACAGTCCCGCAAGTCCCGGGACGGGTCGATCACCCTACAGGCACGGCGGACAGAATAGATAGCGACGTGTATTACTTTCATTGTCTAGAAGATAACGTTCGAGTAGACTGAGAGCCTCTGTCGAGCGAGAGCCGTAGGCCATCGCGATAACGAGTCCGTATAGTGCTCGGTTTTGTATACGTTTCCTAATCAGAAGGCAGAGCGAGGAACAGATGCGATATGAGCACTGCGTCAGGGCTTGGCTGAGAGTCGTGTTCGATCAGTGAGAACGTGAGTCCCAATGTGAGTTCCCTCCTGAACGTGGAGGTGCTGCACTGTTCCATCAGGACCCAGCGCTGGCCTCCAGTTGGTGACGTCACAGAAATCAGTAGTGCGGCCTTGTTTTCTAGGGGTGTTGCATGGGCGCGTAATGATCGAGTGAGTTCGCTCGTGTGCAGACGCCTCAAGGTCGCTGGCGCGGCGTTGACGTGTGAGCAGAAGCAGCTGCGTTCGAAGTCAGTTTCGTGTTTGCAGCCGTCCTTGTACGCCGGACCCGGAAACTTCAGGACGGCCGATGCAAAGGTATACACTCGCGACGTTCGCGCGTCCTGCGCGCTGCATAGCGTTTGACGGGAGCTCGTGAGAAGCGGCGCGTTGTTTTGTCTTTCCATTCCGTTTCGCAGACTTTTGCTGTTCTGACAAAAGGAACAAACGCGAGCACTAGTGGCGTTGGTTGCTGTTGCTGTTTTACTGTTGAGAAAGGGAAAGATGACATGCCTACGCGTATTATTAACAAACACGTTACTAGGGGGTATGCAGGACACTCTCCTTATTTGCTTTAGACAAAACGAGGCCCGCGCCGAATCCTTCCCTAGTGGAGTGGTTTATTATGAACACCTCTTGCCCTCAGTTGCCGGACAGAGTTGGACAACTCTATCCGGCAACACGAGGAAATCGTGTGGCTGGCGACCCTGTCACCTCGCGGCAACAACAACAGTCGGGCAACATGTTGCTGCCGCCCGGCAACCGTGTTGTCCGATTTGTTGTCCGACAATCCTTTCACACCGCACTGACGTCGGGGACAACACGGGGAAGACTTTGCCATCTTGATTGTTTACCTTCGTTCGTGTGCGGCGCGGCGTCGCTGGAAATGTTACTCTACAAAGTGCTAGCGCGTTCGAAGAGCCGGAAATTACCGCGAGACGACATCAACCAGTGCCTGTGATTAGAAAACTTGACACGGGGAGTACTTTCCACCCTTTATTTTATCAAAATGTTCTTCATTCGCTGACAAAGCAGATAGCCCTAACCGAGGAAAGTCGAAAGTGACATCGCTGATATGTGTTCGGAATTTACGCCACTGTATGAAGTGTTTCTGTCCGGTTCTTTCATGTAACTCCTATTTCTACTGTAAAATTGAGTTAGCACCGGCAGTACCCCAAAGCGTCTTTTGTAGCGTGGTGTTGAGCTGAACTGACAGTGCTTCAAAACTGCGACACCGACACGATCGGCCTTCATTACAATCGGTGGAATAAACATTTTCATCACTGTCTATTTGCCTATACCGCCTGCTCTGTGATCGCTTCATTCGCCAAAATGTCCTGGGTATTTTTAAAACAAGTCAGGTGTCTGGTAGCGGCTGTTTCCAAGTTCCAAGCATCAACAATCATGATCAGAAAGGTCGTTTTAATGCTTCGATTTCTTAATCTTCGCTTTCCTGGATTATTTTTATTATACTTTATCAGCGGGTGAGTAGGCATGCCATTTTATTTCACCATCAGTAATGTGAGCTGGTCTCTCGGCAGTTCTAATTTCAAAACCAGTCTGAACGTACACGAGTTGCTGCTGTTTTTGTTGCCGAAAGCTGTCATAGGCAACATTTTAGTTGCTGTCCGTGTTGTCGTGTTGTTGCCGCGATGTGACAGGTTTGTCGGACAATACGGGGAGCGAGCAACAAGCTGCCCGACATCTTGGACAACGTGTTGTGTTGCTGTTGCCGTCGTGTTGCCCAATGCGACAGGGCCCTTAGAGGACGTGAACAGGCGACACTTCGGAATGCGGTGCGGTTTACGGAGTCGCGGTAAAATCACTCGATAAAATTCACGCCTAAGTACCGCCAACCATAGTTGTGGAAACGCGCACATGACACATGCCACGAGCGGGTGCTGCGACTCCTTTCGCACCCAAAAGCCGCTCATTTCAGTGCTGCGCTGCCATTTGCTTCCAAAGGACGCTCGAGACACGGGCGTCGCGTACTGGCGGCGCATTGAACGCTAAACTTGAGAGACAAACGCAAAACACATCGAAGAGGTTGCGGATGCGAAGACGGTACCGTTGCCGCCGCGTGCACGCGTGTTTCTGAGGTTCTTCGTCGTCGACGTTTTCGATTGTATACTCTTCGTGAGCGTCCTGTATTCCCCCTAATAAAATATTTATTATTAGTCTGCCTATATGAGAAAACGTACTTATTGGGGCATATAGGGTGCACACTCGACAAAAGTGATAATGCAGGGATCAGTTAACGGCTTGTCAAGAGGCCTGTCGATCACGGACAATCTAGAAGAGAACGGTAGCCGAACTCCGCCTTTCGCCGTCCTGCAGATTTAAATAACATGTAATTCTTGTGGGTCGCCGCCATTTTGGTACATAGCAGTGTGTTCAGGAGCGAGGTTCGGGCTTGATTGATCTCGTGGGCACCGCTGCCATTTTGTACTCCCCACTGCAGTAGCAGCTGCAGCTGAACATGAGACTCAGAACGACTGATAGCGAAGGCCTGGCCAGGACCAGAGCGAGGGACTTGCGCGCTGCAGAAACAAGGGATCCTGGGTTTTATCCCCACCCCTGCCCGTTGAGGTCAGAATAACTGTCATACCGGCGTGCGGTCGTGTGCCCCTACCGCGTGATGCACGTTGAAGACCTCAGGCAAGCAGTCGTACTGCACTGGCTAAATTACTCATCTACAGCGCGGAACAATGTCGCCATACCACAAAGACGGTCTAAACTCGCGCTTTCTAAGAATCTAACGTTTCAGTTTTTTTCGACTCCTGTTCCTGCTTCAGCATTTCCGGAAAGGACAAAAGCGCTGCTCGCTTTTCGCCGCGTTGGAAAGGGCCCCTTCTTTGATAACGACATATCGCCGGAACATAATGGCTGCAACCTTCCGGGGACCTTTACCGCACGCAGATCGTTTTTCATGCAATCAACCAAAACAATTTTTATCCTTAACTTTGATAACCAAGAAACATTAAAGACAGGTATGCGATCGAATCTCGTAAGTCGGGGTCACTCTGCTCATACATCATACAAAAAGACGGTCTGCAAGCACGAGTAGCCGCAATATCCCTGGTTCGAATGCCGCCTGCCAAGTGTTCTCCTTGAAATCACTGCCATGCGGCATTCGAAGCACGGATCTCGCGGTAGCTCGTGTTCGAATCTGTATACAGACTGTCTTTGGATGATGTATAAGATGTGACCCTGGTTTCACGCCTTCTTGACTGCATAATTTTGCTCAGCGATGGAGGTAATCAAATCTTGAACTCTCAAGCAGGTATACACGTGCTAATAAGTTTTTTTTTAGACAAAACCTTCGTTGAGGCTGCACAAAAAATAATAACAGATAGCGCTGATGATGGTAATTAGGCAAAATACCGTTTCTTTCGAAGATATAGTTTTCGCCCCACTAAACACACACGCACACATTTCTCATGTGTAGGAGAGATCCACACGTTGTCACATTATTTCGCATAATCACTGACAGCTTCACAAATGAATAAATCATACTGTTCATGCGTCTCGCTTTGCTATCCGTTGCTCGGCATTCTAATTGGACAATGTCACGACCTCATTCGCTGCGGAGCGATAATAAGATGCTCTCAGTTTCCTTGGTATTCAAAATCTGTTTATATTTTCTAGGACGCCATGCCGAGAGCAGTGTACAAGAACGTAGACGGATACTGCGTTCCGCAGGCCTTCAATGAGGAATGCGTCCGGTCTGCACTAAACTACGAGCCGCAGCCCGGAGACCTGTTCATCGTGAGTTATCCAAAATGCGGCACCACGTGGACGCAGCACATTGTCTACAACATTTTGAACGATCGACCACCTCCAAACATCGTGGCAGACTTTCGGCGAAAGATGCCGTTCCTGGAGTTGAAGGGCGCCCAGTCTGTCAGAGACATGTCGCGACCAGGAGCCATCAAGACCCACATGCCTTTCCGCTCGACACTGTTCTCGAAGCACGCCCGGTACATTTACGTCTGCCGAAACCCGTACGATTGCTGCGTGTCTTTCTTCTACCACGCCAAGAACAAGCCCGACCACCAGTTTGCGGATGGAACGTTCAGCGAGTTCTTTGAAATGTTCGTCGAGGGTGCGCTGGCGTACGGGGACTACTTCGACCACCTGCTGCCCTGGTACGAGCGTCGAGACGATCCAAACGTTCTTCTCTTGACCTACGAAGGCCTCAAGAAGGACACCGCGGCGTGGGTGCTGAAGATCGCCGACTTTCTCGGGGAGAATCACGGCACGAGGCTCCGAGCCGACCCCGTGGCTTTGAACGAGGTTCTGGCGAGGACAAGTCTGGAGACGATGAGGCAGATGTTGAGCGACGGCGAGAAGACATCGCTCAAGGAGCGTCTGTCATACGAGGAGAGAGCGCCTCAACGGGTGAAGGATGCTGGCGAAGTCACAACGTTGTTGCGCAAGGGTATAGTCGGAGACTGGAGGAGTCATTTTTCGGCTGAACAGGTGAAGCGCCTCAAGGAACGAATCGCGTTGGAGACTCGTGGGACGAACGTCATGAGCTTGTGGGATGACTGTGACCTACCATAAATTATTAACCCTGGTCCTTTTTTTTGTTGTTGCAGGAACTGCGGTTGATCTTCGAGGCATTAATCCGTGGTCCCGGCCAAAATAAGCGCACAAATAAACAGTGTATACTATACGTGGTGTCACAGAAAAAAAAGAGCATGTTTTTCGCGTATACGTTTCGCGCAGTAGGTCTTACAGTACTTGGTTGTCGAAGGAAGAAATTATGCCTTTTGATGGCGGTTTGCGAAGCTCCGTTGGAATGCCGCCACGTCACGGGCCCATAGAAGCAGCGCCAGTTCGCGGCCGTATGGCTCGCTCGTGGAGTTACTTAGTCCTGAATGTGACTTGGTGGAGGATGCTATCGAGTTTACTACGTTGCATGTTAAAGCTTCCACAGTGCTTCTGCAACGTTCATTTCACACCATCAAGATCGCCGTCCTTCGCAGACGATAGATAGGAGCTTGATCTGAGGATGCGGGGACCTCTGCCAGACTGACCACGTCACTCCACTTCCCCTCTTCCCCCTGATACGCCCTGAATGACGAGCTCACGTATGGCACCCAGTGAATAATACCTGAGATACATAGCTTACAGGTGTCGCTATTGCTGGGTACGAACGGTTCTTTCTACTTACTGGTTTCCTCGAGCTACTATTTGTGCGGTGTGAAACTAACACGGTGAGCCCAACACTCGTGGCACATAAAATACCGGCTTGGCCTCGAATGATGTTACTGGCAAGCCAACGTTACTAAACTCAGTTGGGAAACTGGCACAGGAGCCTGCTTCGAAAAAGTGGCTCCGCGATCGCAATGCCGCCATTCCTCCCGCAGCGGTCTTTCCTGGAAAATGCACGGCGGCACGCATCGGTTCAGATCGAGTCGCGCAAAGGCCGGTGGCGCCATCTCGCCGTGCCATCTCGCAGTAACTATATAAAGCAACTTTAATGTTTTTGACTCGCCGCTAAAGGACGCCGCTGTAATGGTATTTAGTTTAAAGCCCCTCTATCCTGGCAAAAGTGGCGCCATCCTTTGAACAAGCTGCCGCGCACACTATTGGCCAGTCGTCACGTGACATCCTGCTTTCGGTTTTGAACTTCCCGCCGCCATTACTTTCCCAAGCTGTTGTCTACGCCGCAGCTGACGGGCTGCCGCGCCTGTGGAAAAGTCGGCCGGAAAGCTTTTCAGTGTTCCCTCTGGAACGGAAAATGAACCTCGGAGGAAGATCTTGCTTCACCGAATCGGTCGAAAAGATTTCAACCCGACGGGAGCCGCAAAGTTATGCGATGTAGGTGCTCTGTATAAAGCTCACCAGAATGCAAAAAGACAGCTATTTAGAGCGAGTTAATGCACTCCACTCCACCGTAAGCGCGAGCGATGTAATAGCGAGCACAACACTGCCGGCTGGCATGTACGGACGCCCGTGCCGTGGAAGTGAGCATCGTTCAAAACGGCCTGCTCCTGCTCGTGCTTGGAGCATCGGCGTCGCTTCCACTTACGGGTGCGTGCGGAGGTGCGGAGTACGCTCGCTCGTCAAGTGTTGCGTACGTGCTCGCGTACCACGCTTTGTTTCGCACAAAGTTCATAGCTTGCAACGCTCTCGCGGCTGCGGACGCGAGCATGTGTATGTATCTATACACCGTTTCAATATAAGTGGGAGCGAAGCCAGTACGACAATCACGAGTATGCTTTCTCTCCACATATTAAAAAGAAGTAGTGAATCATCTGAAATCCTGGAGAATATAATTGCAATTTGGAGGTTTGATATGGTGATTAAAAACGAATTGCGATTCCCGTGAAGCCGAAGGGGCAGACAGGCACTCACGAGACACTGACCGATAATGCAACTCGGTAGGGACGATTGGGACGATTATCCAAAGCACTTTCGGGATCCACGGTTGGACGAACAGATCTAGAGCGGCTTCAGGGCGGTCGGATGCGAATGCGGGCTCTAAATGAGGTCATTGCCACACTTATATGACGAGTAAAGTCCACACGACCGGCATCGCGCCGCTCGAGCTGACCGAGACGTCGAGACGCTTGGGAACATCCAGAGGGCGCCTCCGTCGCAAACCGGAAGTTAGAGGTGGGGTAAGGAGGGTTTTTTGGGAGGAGGAGGGAAGAGAATGCGCCACTGTTTCCCAGATACAGGGGCTTTAATTTAGTTTTGTCTCGGTGGACGCGAGCGGCCCGGGTTTCAAAGGTGAGTTTCACAACTGAGTGTTTTAGTAACAAATTGTTGCGTGTATGTTTATACAGCCGGAAGTTAGTCTGCCTCAGTGGGCGTCTGGTGTCTCAGCCGTAGATGAGCAATTTAGTCAGTGCGGTACAACCGCTAGCCTGGGGTCTTTAACGTGCACCACGCAGTAGTGATACACGACCGCACACAGGTATACGATGCTCATCCAGATCGAAACGGGCAGGAGTTGGGAATGAATGCTTTAGTAACGTTGGGGCAAGCTATGTATAGGCCACAGGGAGTACAGTCCTCGGATATTATTACTACTAGGCGAGATTGTCACGCGTTGACTCCACCAAGCGGCAACAGCTCGCAAGTACAGTACCCTTGGCCGTGCAAGGACCCTCGACGTCGGGAGAGCGATACGCATTGCTCTTCTCGCCGGCCGATTTTGAAGCGAGAGGTAGAAAGATCGCGGTCACGTGATTTAGCCTCCGAACCCCTTTAACGCCCGCTTTACTCAGGTATACGCCACCACGTGGCTCTGACGTCCCATCGCTGCGGTGGCGCTGCTGTCTGGACGGCGCATGCGCAAAAAGCTTGACTTGACGCGAATCTGGAACGGCGTGCCCCTGTCTGTGCTGTCGCGAAACTGAGTGGGAGAAGCCGAGAGTGCGCGGCGACGTCAAAACGCGGAGCTCTGCTTGGGATGATTAGTGGGTAGACCCATAGGCTATAGCTAAGGTGCACTCTATCTAATCATTCCAACCAGAGCTGGGCGTTCCGAAGTTCCCGCGCCCTCTCTTGTCTCCTTCTCTCCCTCAGTACTGAAGCCAGCTGCGGCTCCGACGTTACTGTGCTGTGTGACGGCATGCATCTGGCAGATGTGGCATAAAAAACATCACCCTACCATCCGGGAGAGTTGTTTTATTGGAATGTTACTCGCATACCCCGACGCGAAGTAGAGCACGTGGCGGAAACGGCAGATGCGAATGAGCGTCCGAAGCCGGTATCAGCTCGTTGATTTAGGAGTTTGAATCCCTTCGAAGCCGGCAGGTTTGGTGACATCGAAGCTACAGCGGCCGTGTTTACTTCTTTTGAAAAGGTAAGTGTATAGACGCCAACATTTGTGGGTGCTGTTTAGAGCGCATGCTCGGAACGAGCTCGCATTAAAAGGTTGCAAAAGACCGGCAATCTTCAGGGTGTGTTATATTTCCTAACGAGCGTGTTGGTAAGATGTACTAGAAAACAGAAAGTATAAAACATAGAGAGGACGAAACACAGACGAGTACATTCTTTCATGTCTGTGTGTGTTTCGTCCTCTCTGTTTTTATACTTTCTGTTTTCTAGTTAGGGTGTGGAATGCGCGTCGCAAAAGAACCGCGGAAGCTCGTGATCGGCACGCGCTCAGCAATCGCGCACGCAGCTATGGCCGTTTGGGAATACTCTCTACACACCTTTTCATAAAAGCGTATGAGGACCAGTTCATGGTTGTGTTTCTGTGTTATGCACGCGCATTTTCTGGCTGTGATTTAGAGGGTCGTGGATTGTGATTTTTGTAAACAGTGGAAACGTCTACACTCGAAAGTTGTGTTCTTTCGCAATTTTGGAGGCCCATTGCTCAAATGAAGCGCCTCTTTTGCCCGCTGTCTTTGCATGGAGCGTCGCACGTAAAGATGGCAAACAGTTTAGGTTGTAAAGCCGCAGTCAGACTGCTCGGTCAGTGGCGTACCAACTTGCTTTTGAGGGGGGGGGGGGCAAACCAGACCCCCCCAGGGTTGGGGGCGGTGCTTTTGGTATCCCTTGGGCGCCGCCGGCCAGTGTTTGCCCTGCCCAGTGGCGGCTGTTCCAGAGGGGCAAAACACCTATAGACCTATAGAGTACACAGAAAAGGTTTTAGAGGGGGCAAAACACCTATAGAGCACACAGACCTTTTCTGTGTACTCTCGTCCCCAGTCACCTAATAGGCGTATCCGGTATGGGCGACGAAAAAATACTAAAACGTTTTAACCTGTAAATAGTAAAAAAATAAGGGAGGCAAAACGACAATGTGTGACGGTGCACGCTTATATCCTAAGTCTCTTGTACTGGCGTGGCGACGGCAAAACAATGTTTTCGCCCATACTGGAAGTGACGACAATTCAAGATGGTGGATCCCTTGAAGAAAGGGTCTATACGTGTGTTCACTCCGCCCTCACAGTCGGCACGCAATCTCCACGCTAAATCAGTTGCGTACTGTCTACGACACGTCTCTTATAATGGTACGCATTACTCTTAAAGTAATTGAAGTAACGCGTTTCGTTTGACGTTCGGTAACGGGTAGCATACTATTTTTGAGAAATCAAGGAGCAACAGTACTCAGGTACATTTTAGTTGCGTTCACATATGTGGTGCAAACTGCCACAACAACCAGCCGAGACGGTAGAAGAATAAGAACGGCGAACACATAAAATAACACCTGTGTACGTATGTTGTCATTCTTTGCCTATAGAGGCACGTTGCTCAAGACTTGCCCGAAAGAACAGCTTGCTGTACGCATTCGGAAGATGCGCTCATGCGATGTGTACATCTCGTGCATTTATTAATACATACTTTTTTAATTTCTTCAGGTGGCGATGGCAGAGCCCATGTACAGGGAAGTCGAAGGCTACTACCTTCACGTCACGTTTTCCGATGAATGTGTGCGTTCAGCTCTGAGATACAAGCCCCAACCTGGAGAACTCTTCATCGTCAGCTACCCGAAATGCGGTACAACCTGGATGCAACACATTGTCTACGACATCCTTCATGGCCGTTCACCACCAAAGGATGTCTTGAGCTTTTACCGAGAGATGCCCTTCTTAGAATATCAAGGAGCGGACTCAGCAAGAGACATGCCGAGACCAGGAGCCATCAAGACCCACATGCCCTTTCAGTTGCAACCTTATTCGAAGGACGCCAAGTACATATACATCACCAGGAATCCGTACGACTGCTGCGTCTCCTTCTTTTACCACACCAAGGCCATGCCCGAGTACAAGTTTCAAGACGGAACATTTGAAGAGTTCTTCGAGATGTTCATTGAGGGCACTGCCGACGTCGGCGACTACTTCGACCACGTGTTGTCCTGGTACGAACACCGGAACGATCCCAACGTACTCTTCGTGACCTACGAAGACCTCAAAAGGACACCGCTGCGTGGGTGCTCAAGATTGCCGATTTCATCGGAGAAGAATACGGTAAAAGACTTCGAGAGGATGAGGGGGCTCTGGATGTTATATTGGACAGAACAAGCTTCAGATCCATGCAGCAGGACGTGAATGATTGCTTTAAGCAACTGTACGAGGACATCAAGACGGTTCCCGAAGAGGAAAAACCGGAGTGGCTAAAGCAAATGAAAGAAGCCTGGGGTGAAGATGTGGTGCAGTACGAGATGAAAGGCGATTTTGCGCGTAAGGGAGTTGTTGGCGACTGGAGGAACCATTTCTCGGATGACCAGGTCAAGCGCATGAAGGAACGCATTGCGTTCAAGACACGTGGTAGAGACCTCATGAACTTGTGGAAGGACGCAGATATTCCATAATGTACCCTCAACGTTCAGTTAGGATTTCGGCCCTAGCTTTTGTGTTGGAATATCCTTTCCCCTAATAAGTAAATTTGAACGAAATGAGGCAGCTCTAAATCGGCATCTATTAATAATCTTGTAACTTGAAAAAAGGGGGATGACGCATCACGTCGGTGGCATCGTCACCTGCCAAGGTCACCGTCGAGGCGCTAACACACATACCCACTTCAAACTGGCAATAAAAAAGGCCTCAAACTGACTTCATAAGTACAAAAAGGCTAGTAATGCGAAAGCATTAACTGTCCCATAGAGCAAAGCCGGCGTAACATGAGAACGGCATCTAAATTCCCATTGACTGCGACACGTCATATCAAATGCTTCGTCACAGAAGCCGCTCAAAGTCAAAGCGAACGCGCCTCAAAATAAAACACAAATAAAAGCGCAGCAACGCAGATGCATCGTCGCGGAAGCCGTGGAGCCGGCGGGTGCGCTGCGCCTGCGCAGTGGGGTGGGCGATGTCACCGCCGAGTGCCGTGTGAAAAAGGAAGACGTGGCGCGTTCTTGGTTGGAATGCTTTACGTGTAGGAATGCTTTCGCACTCCACCCTCTCCCCTCCACTTGATACGCCCTGAATGACGAGCTCAAGTATGGCACCCAGTAAATCATACGTTACATACATAGCTTACAGGTGTCGCTACAGGCGTATTCACTCAGAGCCGTTTATTGAGAGAGTTTGGCCATACATTGGTTTGGATAGGCGAGCATCTCGGGGCCAACCACAGGCCGCGAAACAGCCCCTAGCGGTGGTCGTGTGATCTAAATATGTGACACGACTATACTTCGTTTCACCTTATGTGCGAGCGAAGGCAAAACTGGAAGCGCGAGCACGGAAGCTCCGTGCGTTCAGGCTTTGCTCGAGCGCGCGAGCTGGGAGAAATGCAAAAAGCGCTGGTCTCGCGCTTCTAGCTTTGGCTTCGCTCGCAGATAAAGTGAAACGAAGTATAATTTGAGCCGTGCCGAGCGGAACTCCGCGTCTCAAGACGCTCGCGCACCCCACCCTTTGCACTGTTTTCTTTCAGCCAGTCTCAGGACGCTGTTCTAGCAGTGCAGACAAAGGCATGGGCACGAGCGCGTGGCTTTGGAAGGTGCCTCCTATGCACGAGGTCTCGTACAAACAAAAGCGTTTCGCTGAGCTAGGCTCACGCGCCTGTGCCTTTGTCTTCACTGCAGACATTTGTGAGATGGAGTAGAGGTCTCCTGATTGGTCGACGCTGTGTCACAAATTTAGTTTACGCTCTAAGCGTGGGGGGAATCTTCGGCGCTGGCGGCGGCCTTTGCTCCGCCTATTGTCCAAACTCTCCTAATATACGGCTCTGTATTCGCTAGGTGCCTTCATACGCACACGCGCGCTTTTTCTAGCGAGGTGGTGACATCTCAGCCATTTTCCGCCCAATCGTTTTTATGCATTCTGAACTTGCGCGCAATCCGGTCTCACTCGAGCTCGAGCGCGTAGCTTCTGCTAATGCATAGACGCCATATTACCGCCAGTCACGCACCAGTCGCCAGAGCGTACGCTGGCACATTCAGGGCAACAATGGTGTCTTCACCCTGAGACGAACAGACATGTAGGCACCCTATATTCACTGGGCGCCATATCTGTGGGTGCTGTCTAGAGACGCATGCGTCAGAACGAGCCCACATTACATAGGCTGCTAATTGACCGGCAATCTTGATGGTGTGAAATGCACGTTGCAAAAGGACTGCGGAAGCTCTCCATCAGCACGCGCTCAGCAGCCGCGCACACAGCTATGGCCGCCAGTGAATAGTACTTCGTTTCAGCTTGGGTCCAGCCGCAGCCAATGCTACAAGCGCGAGCTCCGGGCTTCAGCGTCCCTGCCAAGCACGCGCGCTCGTGCAGGTACGAGCACTGTTCAGGGCCACACGCTCGTGCTTGTAGCATCGGCTGCGTCTGGATCAAGCTGAAACGAAGTATGAGTTACCTGTTCTCTCGAGCTACTAACAGACCGATCTCACCAGCTAGTTTGAGTACGCCACCGCTGCCGACATGCATCGTGGGAGCTGTAGTCTTTCTGCACGCGCGACAACCCTGCTGGAGGTCTGCGCAGGCAGCAGAGCACGAGGCGGCATCGAGCTGTCTCGTGAACTGCGTCTGCCTCTTACGAACTGCAGTTATGGCGGCGTCACGTATGCGTGGAACGCGGTGAGTAACACGATGAGCCCAACACTCGTGGCATATAAAATACCAGCATGGCCGCGGTGTTTACAATGGACAATCTCGAAATTCCTCCTTTCATTAATGATTTACACTCTACAATTGGTGATGTAACTGTGTGTGTGATGAGGGCGCGTTAAACATGGTGTTGAATTTGGACACTAAAAAAAAGCCCTGGCCCGGACAACATTCATAATTCATTTCTTGTTCGGTATTCTCTTTGGACTAGTCGGTACCTCGATAATATTTTTCAGAAATTGCTATCACCTGCAACAGTTCCCTCGTCTTGGAAACGTGCAAACGTCCTTCCATTGTATAAATCCGGCGACAAACATTCGTTGACTAATTACAGGCCAATTTCTTTAAGATCTAATTTATGCAAATTATTAGAACACACAATCCACAAACACATCATGGTGTTCCTTGAAACTAACAGCATTTTATCTGATCTTCAACCTGGGTTTCGACGCGGTTACAACACAATTTCACAACTATCTGAATTTACTCACGACATCACTCAGCCTCTCGACATTGGCAACCAAGTGGATGCGATATTCATAGACCTATCTAAAGCCTTTGATACGGTTCCTCACTATAAACTTTTGCACAAAGTTATGGTAATACTAAACAACCCTTCCCTCGTTAACTGGATATCAAGTTTCCTTTCCAATCGCTCACAGTATGTATGCTTTAACTCGTCCAAGTCTTCTAATGCCGATCTGTCATCAGGTGTCCCACAAGGCTTTCTGTTCTCGGTTCGCTTCTGTTCTTGCTCTGCATCAACGATTTACCACGTAACATCGCCACTAAAATAGGTCGTTACGCTGACGACTGCGTCCTGTACCACACGATTTACGTTCCTGAAGACCATAACTTCCTTAACGGTTCATTCGCGAGCTTCTGCACCTGGTGTAACACCTGGAAAATGACCATAAACTACGCAAAACCGTCTTATTATCTTTTTTCTAAGCGTACTCTCCCTTCCGTGTTCACATATTCATTCAATGGGTACACACTGGAAAGAGTTTCTGAATGCAAGTACCTTGGTCTTCTTTTCTCGCAAGACATGTTTTGGCCAAAGCACACCGATTCCACCTGTAACAAAGCACTTAAAGGCTCGGTTATCTTCAGCGTACTCTACGTGTTGCCCAGCAAGAAACCAAACTTCCAACATATAAAACACTAATACGATCCTCGAGTACGGTTCGATCATTTGAAATCCCTGGAAAAAATCCAATAATAAAAAACCGAATCATTAAAAAAAGCGGTAAGTTTTATTTTACGTCGTTATGACATAGATATTTTTCCATCCTCCAACCTTTCTGCTCTAAGCTTAAGTCCTCTTGCCAATAGACGTCACACTGAGAGCCTTAAAGTCCTATACGGTCTGGTTAACTCGCCACGTCTCACCTCATTAGATACACTACATAAGGTTTCACATAGCGTCATCAACAAGGAGCCACCATGACCTAAACACTTCACCGTTTTATGCACGTACTGACATGTTTAAATACCGTTTTTTTCCTAGATCAATTGAACATTCGAATCTGCTAACCGGTAACATTCGTTCATTACCTCCGGACTAGTTTCTGCGTGCGGTTAACGGTGGTTGATGTTATTTTTACGATGTTTCATATTTTTTCCGTCTTATGCAATACTGAATTGTGATCCCCCCCCCCTCCCCCCCAACTCCTGCAATAGCCCCGACGGCGCTGCAGTATGTAAAATTAAATAAATAAATAAAATCTATATCCCGTTTCAACATAAGTGCGAGCGAAGCCAGTACGAGAACACATCAAAATAGAAAAAAAAGAGTTTATTCTTACACCCCTTGTCACATATAATACACCCCAAAACTTCAGTGGGACGTACAGCGCACTGACGTTAAACCGACGCTACCAACTTTCACGAGCGTCTTGATAGCCGAGTTGTACAACTTAATAAAATAGCTGATGTAAGTGTGCCTGACTGCAAAAAAGTAATCGGGGTTTTCTTGGCCCTACTGCAAAACCTCAGTATTTCTTTTCTGTAGTCTTTGATACGGGGTTTAGCTGCTTAATATGTTCTATATCGCACCGTCGTCAAGCCTCTCGCAAAAGTTGGGGCCGTCACTTCGACGTTAGTGCCGTATGTCGAACTGAAATTTTGGGGTGTCGTATATGTGACAAGGGTTGTAATGGCTACACCCTTTCTTTATAGTGAAGCACGAGTATGCTTTCCGTCCACATATTCAAAAGAAGTAGTTAATCATCTGTAATCGTGGAGAATATATTTGCAATTTGGCGGTTTGAAATGATGATTAAAAACGAATTGAGATTCCTGTGAAGGCGAAGGGGCGGACGAGGCACTCATGAGACACTGACCGATAATGCAACTCGGTAGGAACGATCGGGGAGGCTATCCAAGGCACTTTTGGGATCCACGGTTGGACGAACAGATCTAGAGCGGCTACAGGGTGGTCGGATGCGAATGCGGGCTCTAAATGAGGTCATTGCCACGCTTATATGGCGAGAAAAGTCCACACGACCGGCATCGCGCCGCTCGAGTTGACCGAGACGTCGAGACGCTTGGGAACATCCAGAGGGCGCCTCCGTCGCAAACCGGAAGTTAGAGGTGGGGTAAGGAGGGTTTTTTTGGGGAGAAGGAGGGAATAGAATGAGCCACGTTTCCCAGATACAGGGGCTTTAACTTAGTTCGGTCTCAGTGGACGCGAGCGGACCGGGTTTCAAGGGCGAGTTTCACAACTGAGTGTTTTTAGTACCAAATTCTTGCGTGTATGTTGATACAGCCGGAAGTTAGTCTGCCTCAGTCGTCGTTTGGTGTCTCAGCCGCAGATGAGCAATTTAGTCAGTCCGGCGTGCACCACGCAGCGGTGATGCACGACCGCACGCAAGTATACGATGCTCATCCAGATCGAAACGGGCAGGGGTTGGGAATGAGGTGTTTTAGTAAGAGTTGAGGTAAGTTATGTATTCGCGACTCCAATTCACTATAGAGTGGCGCCACTCGTTTTCAAGATGGCCGGTTTAGTGAGGTCGGAGGTGCGTGCCGCTGCCAGAGCCTGTCTGAGTTTGCCTGGCTTCACTGCGACGACACAAATTATTTCCTGGTAATACTAGGGAGCTGGGGTGTTACCGGCGCAGGTCACCTGCTGTACCGCAGAGAGCAAAAAACGGTATTTTGTGTAATATTTAGGCCAGGAGGTGCGATTTAATTCCAGAGCAAAACCGAAGCTTACCTTTATTTTGGATTTAATTTCTCGGTATCGGTCTTAATTTCAGATTCTTATCATAGCTCAAAATGTTTTACTCTTACCGTAATTATTTACGTTACAGAAGTTGTTCGCGGAAACGTTCGTCCCTTCAGAGCCGGGGTCTTTCATACACCCTAGAGGCTAGCATGCAATGCTGTAGATTGTTGCCAAAAATTCAGTGCGGATATTTGTGCGTTCTTGCTAACTTTTCTGGCTCACATAATTGTCATATGAAACAATGAACTGCACGACGCTAGCAATGACACACGGTGTATTTAGAAGATTAATTGGCACTAACCTATCTTTCCCAGAAAGAAGAATGACAGAATAAATTCAGTTTATACGATATGTTCACGAAACGCATGAATTAAGAAACGCTGTTCTCACTCAAAAAAATTCAAAGACGGAATCTGAGTGAGGCAGCTGAAGATTCTTGCTTGTTTTTAAAGCTAACGCGTGACTGCATGTAGTTTATGTTGCATCAGCGTTAGACTGTTGGGCTATCTTGATAACGGTGTCAAAGGTCTTCATGTGATAAAAAGAAAACAAATGACAGCCTTTGCTAGAAAAAACTGACAATAGTCAAGTGGCGTATTTCTGAGATCGTTAGCGTTAACTGGGGGCATACATTGCCGCAATTTGTATTAATAATAGTGTATAATATTAATATTAAGATATTTTAATGCTTCATTTTCAGAAAGACAACGTAATTGATTGCTTATAGGATCTAATATCAAACACGCGAACAAGTATGACAATCTAAAGTGTACAAATTAATACATACATTGGTGCCAATTGCAGCATTTTTAATTTACTAAGATTGCAAAATAAATAAAGCCTAAAATCAATGACAAAACCTAGCTAATGTAGAAGATTCATGCTAGATTGGAATTACTGAGGGATGCTATTAAGTAGCCGACTTTTGACAATCGGCAAAACTTCCAAAGTCGCCGCCTAATATCCTTCCAGAGCCAAATTCCCCCTCCTTCCCCGTGAAAAAAAAAAGATTATTTTATGTATTTTATTACTCTTTTTTAACATTAATTTCCTTTCGTATTGACGTTTGCCGTCCGTTTTGCCATCCTCAGCACTTTCCAGTTTGAAGGAACGCCTACCTGCTTGCACGTCTGCTCACTGCAGCACGTTTCGTTCGGTAGTTGGAAAACGGTGAAACGGTAGTGAGTTCTAGTATTGCGTGTACGAGCGAACGCAAGCGCTGTGTGTTTGCGTTAGCTTTTGCATGTTCCACGCTGCGCGTGCGCGGAGCCCGAAATTCCCGGTCTTGGTCGGAGCATGGCAACGATGCGCACGCGAGCACGTGGAGCAAGCCATCCTAACGCAAGCGCAGCGCTTGCGTTTGCTTCTATGCGCAATACTGCAGCTCTCTAATCCGGTACAATCCCGCATACCGGCTGCGGCCACCATACGTTCGGGACAGTGAAGAGTGTTGTTTGCATTCCGGAAACGACATTTGGCGAGCCATGATCGCGAGCAGTTCCGCCGTGTCCGCCGGGCAGGAGAATCAGGGGACCCTCACTAGAGCGCTTCCCGTTTCCGCCGCGGGCGGGCAGGCGGCAGAGCTGGAGACGCTGGAGGCGGGTCACAGGGAGTTCAGTCCTCGGATATTGTTACTACTAGGCGAGATTGTCCGCGTTGACTCCACCAAGCGGCAAGGCTCGGAAGTACAGTACCCTTGGCCGTGCAAGGGCCCTCAGCGTCGGGAGAGCGATACGCATTGCTCTTCTCGCCGGCCGATTTTGAAGCGAGAGGTAGAAAGATCGCGGTCACGTGATTTAGCCTCCGAACCCCTTTAACGCCCGCTTTACTCAGGTATACGCCACCACGCGGCTCTGACGTCGCACCGCTGCGGTGGCGCTGCTGTCCGAACGGCGCATGCGCAAAAACGCTGCACTCGACGCGAATCTGCTTTCTGCGCATGCGCGGTTCCCACACTGGGTCTGGCCAATCGCTGATTCGTTTGTTAACAGCGTGTCGTTCAGTGTGCCGAGAAACCAAGGGAGAATGCGAGAGCGCGATAGCTGGGACGTGAAAACGCCGAGCTCATGTTTGAAATGATTAGTGGTAGACCCATGTAGACGTAAAAGTGCAATATATATAATCCTTCCAACCAGAGCTCGGGGTTCTGACGCTCCCGCGCCGTCTCTTGTCTCCTTCTCTCCCTCAGTAATGAAGTCAGCTGCGACTCCGGCGTTTCTGCTGTGTGACGGCATGAATGCATTTGCAGGTGAGGCATAAAAAAAAAGAAAGAACACTACCCTACCATCTGAGATAATTGTTTCATGGAAAGTTACTCGCACACGCTGACGCCAAGTAGAGCACGTGGCGGAAACGGCAGATGGAATGGGCGTCCGAAGCCGGTCAGTTCGTTCATTTCGAGTTGAAATCTCTTGGGAGCCGGCAGGTTTGATCTCGTCGAAGCTACAGTGGCCGTGTTCACTTTCTTTATTTTGGAAAGGTAAGTGTCTATAGAGTATTCATGTGACGCCATATTTGTGTGTGCTGTTAATTGCCCATGCTCGGAACGAGCTCGCATTAATAGGTTGCCAAGAGCGGCAATCTTCATGGTCTGTAAGGCACGTCGGAAAGGAACCGTGGAAGCTATAGCCGTCAGCACGCGCTCAGCAGTCGCGCGCACGCAGCTAGGGCCGCCAGTAAACTCCCTATTCATTTTTCCGTAAAAGCGCACGAGGGAGCGTTCATTGCTGTGCTTGTGTTTATGCACGCGCATTTTCTCGCTGGCCGCATTAGACCTATTGCTGAATTACCCAAGCATCAAGAAGCATGCGGGGAACGTAGTTATACGCGCTGCGTTCGCTCGCCTTATCTGTATTGAAGATTGTAAAGAAATCCTAACAAAAATGCGTTTGCGGACGCACCTGCAAACTGCACCTCGTTTTAGATTTTTGCTTAAAAAAATGCTACTGCCAACGCCAGCACGCACAGCGCGTGTAACTGCGTTCCCAGCATGCTGCTTGATGCTTGGGTAATTTAGCAATAGATCTATTGCGAGCGAGCGCTGGCAGGACCGTGATGTAGCACGTGTGGACTGTGATTTTCGTAAACAGTGGAAACGTTTCTACTGAAAAGTTGCGGGCTTCATTCGAAATTCCGGAGGCCCGCCGCTGAAGCAAAGCGCCTCTTTTGCCCGCTGTCATTTCATATGGAGCGTCGCTCGTAAAGATGCAAACAGTTTAGGTTGTAAAGCTGCAGTCAGACTGCTCGGTCATCATAGAAAGCACACGGCCCTCGCTGCAGGCGTGACGACAGAATTACCCGCGTACATTCCCCGATGGATGGATGGATGGATGTGAATGGATATACCCTTTGTAACGGGCGGTAGCTTGCGCCATCCAGCATATGTTCGGAGCATGTTCGCTTCATACATATGTATGCTTCGAAAATGTCTGCGGTCAGATTTTGCATGACCAAAGGAACAGGACCGCCATACAAGGGAAGAAACACGCCCGGACAATGGCTGCGTATAGATTAATTTTTTTGTATAATGGATTAGCTGTGTTATTGCGGTTGGTTTTACGTGGGTGAAGCAGTCTGCTCTAGATGTCTTCCTTTATTCCTAGCGGCCCTATCCTTGCCTTGAGTAACCTTCTACCACGAGAAAAAAGCGTAGTGCGGGTGAGCGTGACGGCTTCAGAAGTTAAGACCACATTTCCTGACCAATAGAAATTGAGGCGTGGCGTGACGATGAGAGGTACTTTGCTTCTTGGTTGTGACATTGTGTAACATGCGAATTGTGCCTTCAAAGCCGCGTGTTTGCAGAAGCTCACACGCTCTTCCCTCGCAAATAGAGTTCTTGTATGTGGCTCCCTACGAGAGCTACAGTTGCGCGTTCACCCACGTAGCGCCGGCTTTCCTGCACGGCCCAGGATTCTGCTGGTCACGTGACTGAATTCAGCGAATTTCCTGGAAAACAGGACATGAGGAGGTGGCGAAAGCGGGGGAACATACGCCGGGGCGCGTGCAACGTCTACTTTCCTGCACGGCACTTGGATTTTGCTCCTCACGTGATCGGATCTCGGAGAATAGTGGCGCGGCGGCACGTGGAAAATAGACGCGCAGCTCTGGCACTTGCCAACAGAGCCGTAAAGAGAGAGAGAGAGATTGGGCAGCTGGCGTGGCTTCGTTGACAGCTCGTCAACTACGTCACTGACACGTCACGCGAACGCCATGACCACTCCCATTTCGCCATCTTCGATCCCAACCGACGCCAGGTCCCTATGCCCTTATGCTTGGTTCTCGGTTTCCTCCACTGTATGACTGTGTTTGAAGTCATCCGCCAGCAGTATTTGGGCTGTGTCGTGTTTATTCATGAGCCATATTTGTACCCATCTATACCATGCCTATATTCTCCCTTCGTACGCGCCGCGTCACCAGCCCGTTCATACGCTTCGCGGACGTTCGGCGCGTCGAGCAAATTACGCTCGCGTAAATTTCGCAACTTACAGTTCTAGTTGACGCTTCTTGTTACTTTAGAAGTGCGCAACGATAACAAATTCTAATTCGCAGCTGAGGGGCTTTTCGTAGAGTGTTCTGATAGTCGAGCGCATACGAGAGTGCCTTCGTTGCCCGTGTTTTCGAAGAAAATTATTTGTGAAATTGTTAAGTGAGCTAAAGCCTTTTGTCGGAGAGTTTCCCAGAGTTTAATTTCTTCCTAATTGTATTTCCTCTTGCCTATGCGTGAGCGTGTCAAACGAGGTAGCATGATCGAAGCGATCGCTGCTCCTAATATGAGATTACCACGCCTTGAATGCTTACCGCGTGCCTCCACCGAGCTCTCAGCAATGAAACAGCGATCTTGTTCTCCGAACATCTAGGAAGCCGGAAGGTTACAAAGAAATAAATGGAATAAACGAAGGTTGTGCGAGTCTGCTGGCCTTGAAAACGTCGCCGGCACTAACGTTGGTCGTAACGTCAGAGCTGTCTATTTCATAATGGAAGGTTACGAAATATACATCGGGCGACTTAGTGTCAGGCGGTTCTTTACGAATGGTAAGCTTGCTCGTTTGAATAGACTTCACTCAACTGATCGGCCGTTCCTAACGGTGCTGAGCTCCCAGCATCCATCGTCATGTCATTACATGAAAATTAATGGGAGATAGAAAGACTTCAAAACTAGTTTTTCAATTAAAAAAAAGTAACATTTATTAGAAGGCATCAAATAATAAATTCATTCACTTCGCGGTTTGGAGAAGTCAGGGGAAAACGCTTTACAGATGCGACGTTCCTCTCTCGTGCTGCAATTATTCACATTACACATTACATGCGAGTTTTGTGTAGCAGCTAATTCGCCACTTTTCGTCGCTAGTGCGACGAAAACTCAATTTTATAAAAAAGTTTCAAGATGAAACAAGCATCCCTTACTTCACAAAGACGGGAGCATTGCGTGGCGCTTGATTTTATTCAACCATATTTTGCAACGTTTTTCTTTCTTTTAGAAATAAAAAAAAAAACCGTGACGGCTGTGACTGGAACATTTACCCGCACAACAACCGACCATTTTCTCACCAGAAAACCAGGTGTATGCAGGATACCATGCGGCCCTGCACGCGCGCGCGTTGGCCTGGGATCGGTAAGGTGGACCGGCCCGCTTCGTTCCCCGGCGGTTTCCGTTGCTAAGCGGTTGCTAGGCCTGGCGTCTGTTCTATGGGAGGAGCGACGGTATCAGCGAGAGTTCACCGGGGACAGTAGATGTCCAGACTCTTTCCCT